>VXAB01000200.1:3597-23047 GCA_013399175.1 Odontophorus gujanensis
TCCCTGTGTTGGGGTTTTCCTATTCAATGACAAATAACTTTAGACTTTCTTTGGCAAAACCCAGGCAGAAAAAGGCATCCTTCAGATCCAGAATGGTAAACCCAACCTAGTCATTCCTCAACTTGGTTAATAAAGTGTATGGATTTGCCAACACTAGATGTATATCTTCAACAATTCTTTTAATTGTGCCCAAATCTTGTACCAAATGATAGCTCTTACTGTCCAGTTTTCACCAGGAAGATTGGGGCATCATATTTGGATTCACATTTAATTAATAATCCAAACTCCAAAAAGTTAGCTTTTGGTAATGTTTCTTCTATCTATTCTACTACAGTCTTGTATCCTCAAAGGGCACTACTTTACCCTGACTGGACTGGCTCTTGCTTTTAACTTAATTTGTACTGGGGCTGCATTTTTGTCTCTGCCAGGCATCCCTGATGCCTGCACTCCTGGGTATACCTGATTTAAGATTTCTGTAACTTCTAGGGGTACAACATTTTTTTTCCCAGTTTGTGTTAAAGCTAGACTAAAAATTTTTAATCCACTGATCTTATTTGACCCTCAGCTCCAATTTTATTGAATTTAATCTTTGCATACATTTGTTCTGATGAGTCTTGCCCGAGTAATGGTTTTGGAGAACCTGGCATGTACAAGAACTTATGTATTCCTAGTTGTTTTCCCACCCAGTATTTAACTGGTCTCAAAAAGTAAGCTTTTCCTTGTTGGCCAGTAGCTCCTGCTGTCGTTACAAAATCAGCATCTACCAGCAGTAATTCCTGAGGTAGCACAGAGTAAGAGGCACCCATATCCACCAGAAACTTAGCCTCTTTACTCTGCTCCCCCAGCTGCAATTTAACCAGTAGCTCTGGTTAACTTCCCAGGCTCCCATGATTCGGCTTTTGTGACCAGAAACAGTTCCCTGCCCTTCACAGTGGGACAATTTCTCTGCCAATGTCCCATTTTCCTGCAGGTTGCACACTGCTTTCACTCCAGTGAGGGAAGAACTTTCCCTGGGCACTTCCAGGCCCCTCCTACCTCTTCCCGAAGGGATCTCTCCCTGGGCCCTGCTCCAGTGCACCAACAGTAGTAGCTGCTGCTGTTCTTCCCAGTTTACTTGCTATTTCTGTTCCTCATTCAGTTTTTCCAGATCCCTTTCCTTCATTCCAGTCATGCCTTGCTCATCTTTGCCTTCCTCAGCCTCTGTCTTTCCCACACCTTTTTCACTTTTCAAACTTTCATCGTTACAAAAACTACTAACATTATATTTCAGTTTCACCTCCTTCTCCTGGAGACTTGCAGTGCTGTCACTGGGACACTGGGTTTCCTAGATCTCTGCATATGATGGCTATTCTCGCTTCCAGTGTCCCATCTCATCCGCACCCATTCATGAGTAACATGCTGTTACAGAAGGACTCTCTGGCCCTGAGACTCTCTCTCCCTCTCACACCAAGAGTTCTGCTTACATGGTGCGGGGAGTTGTTGTAGTGCCAGGACACGACTGCTTTGGTTGGTGCAAATCACAAGCTCTAGTATCTCAAACACACTGTTTTTCTTTTTGCTTTTTTTCCCACAATTTGTACCCTCAATTACACTTCCACATGCCATTAACACTTCTGTACCATCAACAATAACACTTCTATACACCATCAGAACTGTCGGTCCCACTTCCTTCAAAACCCAAACAATACAGTCCTTTAACTTCTACAAACACCCAGGATTAGAATACTCATTTTTATAAACTGGGTCCCTTACTTCATTTATGTTCCCGGTTTCATTTTCAGTGTCCCACCTGGCTCACCAGCCATGAGCCAGTGAGCTAAAATACAACCCAGAGAGGTCGTTCTCGAAATGTCTTTAGACACTCTTTGTCCCTTAACAACAGTCTATCTTTGCTGGTCTTCGCTTTTGAGTTAAAATCTTTTGTGTTTTTGCTGAACAATGGAGTCTGCCTACTTCTCCATGGCACGGTAACACCGAATTCCCTGGACAAGAGCCTTAATTAATGTACCCCAGCAAGACAGGATTAGTTTAAGCAGGGAATTAAATTCCACAAGTAACATTTCTACAGCACACACATTAAAGAGTTACACAGTCAGTATTCCCTCTATTCCCTCTATTTGCAGCACTGGGAGCATGATTGGTGAGCTATCCTCTCCTGGGATTCCCCAGGGAATCGAAAATGGCTGAAACCGCTAGGTACCTTGAGACCCACTGCAGCTGCTATGGCCACACTGGCTCCAATTCATCAGATCTTGGCTACTGAGAACATACCCTCAACAGTTTCACTAAAACCAAAGCTTGTTAAGAAGTGCTTATTAAAAAAATAAACAAGAAAACTTGTTAGGGAACACAGGTCAAAGATGTAAAATCTGACTTTGGTATTGGAAAATCATGGAAAATCATTCTTAAAAATTATTGGAAAATCATTGGAAAATCATTCTTAAAATCAACTCATTGATTCAGTTGGGTAGAGATGACTTTGAACGATCATGGTTTTGACCAAGAAACCACTTTGGAACAGCTGTCCAAATCTAGCAACGGGAGCAACAAACCTGACCAGTCTTTTCCCTGCAGCGGCCTGAAGCCTCCCACAGTTCTCCTCATGTTGCAACACAGAAATATTGCAGTGCTCTTCCCCCCTCCATAGCTGCATGGTGCAGCTATCTCTTTTGGTGTTGTAACTGTGTCAGGTTCAAGCCTGATTTAACCTGTTATCTCAAGACCTTAGCATGGCCTCACCTTGACACCTCATCCTATAAAAGGATCAGGTCATTATACAGAGACACAGGCTATGTAGGTTGGTATTTTTCCACTAACAATGAAATTTCAGGCCTTGTGTGCTTTTCTGGGGGGAGCAGGACACCACACATCCTGCTGCAGCAGGAGATAATGACATACAGTATCGCACAGTCCTGGTCCACAGCCCTGAGCACACCGCGGTGAAACTCACCTTTGCTGCCGGACTGTGTCATGGGCCAGGCAATGGGAAACAAACTGAGTCTTTTCCCAGAAACTGTGTTGCTCATGCATCACTTGGTATCAGTGGCAAACACTGCTGCCAAACTTTGTACAGCTCCATGAGTGATGGCTTGCACAAACCATTTAATGAGTTCATAAGCATCATTGCTGATATTTCCCTCTTCCAAGTATTGCCTTCAACCCTTTGCAAAGCCTTACCCCAGTTATCTTCTTGTTTGTTAGTTCACTTTCGGGTCTACCAACCCTCCCATCCTCGTCTCTTCCATGGGCATTGCCCTGACCGTGCTCCAGCAAGGAGGCAAGGAGACAAGGGTTCGTGTCTCTGCCTAAAACTGGAGGTCACCATGGATCCTGTGACTGTGTAGCAGTTGAGCTTTTGCCTGCAAGGAAGTGGAAGTGTCAAGTTATAGGGGGTCATGATACAGCACCGAATGCGCTGAGTGTATTGCCTCTGTGTAGACTGTTCTCCAGAACGTAGAAAACCTCACTCCCCCCAGGCTGCAGCTCTGAGGGGAGCGTGGCAAGAAACTAAAGAAGGTAGCTGCAAGACTTCCAAGGCACTTCTGGCAGCAAGCAGTCATTCAGAGTTGACAGGGACTGCAAAACTGTCTCTTCTCCTTCTCTTTCCTGCTTTCTGTCCCACCATTCTTCAAGTGGATCATGATCATGGACAGCATCATTTTTGTTTNCTATGAATGTGAACAACTTTGTTATTTACAGCACTTGACAGACATCAGTTGCTTTTGACCCATGGCAGCTAACACCTCTCAGCCGCAGTATCTCTGCAATGCAATCTATGTAGTTCAGGAAAAACCTGCAAAAGAACATGATGCTCCTCCCATTCTCTCAGTTCTTGCCAACAACATTTTCCCCCTTGTGCAGAGGCAAAAGTAAAAAAAACAAACCAAAGCATTGTAGATGGCTGAAGACTCTGGGATGGAGAAAAATTGGCCTTTCACTGAACTGTGTTTGTTCACTCCCTTGGTAATTGCTTTTCCTCACCTTTAGTTGCTTGCCTATAAATCACAAGTGACACTGAGAGGGTGAGCAGAGATGGAGCATTCACTATTTCCTTAAAGTGATAACTAAGGTCATTAAGGAGAAGAGAGATAGAAGGTAGGTCTAGGAGTAGAGGCAGACCACAGCCACAATACAGCTCCCATGCTGTCCTCTCGTGGCAGGAACTGGCAACAAGACATGAGTTGTGGCATATGACCTGACAGCCCTTTTTCTTAAGAATCAGCAAAGAAGTAGAGAAATCTGCTGCCAGCTGGAGGTATGACAGCACTACAGCGAAATGCAGTTGGTCAAAACTTCATCTAGTGAACCTGAATATAAACAGTAATGAGAAACAACGTGTTTTCTGCACAAGCTCATCACTGAAGAGAGCACTATATCTCCCCTGTAGGTTTGGTGAACCTACAATGAAAGCCAGACTGTCATGCTTTGCTTGCTGTGCCTGTTAGTTCTGTAGGAGAAGAACTGATCAAGCTAGCAATGTTCCAATGGTAGAATTTAATTCAGACTGCCAAACATAGCTTGGAAGGAGAATATGTATTTGAGCAGCCAAGAAGCCTGCTACCAGGGAGAGCAACCTGCAGGTATCCTAAATCTAGTTCAAGGATGCCTACACACTCATGCAGTCACATCCCAGCTGCAGAGTATACATGCTCCCAGAGTCAGGCTCAAGTAAGAAGTTAGGAATTCCTGCTTCCAAGATGTAATACTATGCCTCCTTCTACATCAGTAACTGGGAGTTTTGTCATGTAGAGTTGGGTGAACTCACAAGGTAAGAGCTTCTCATCTCAATTACTTGGAGTAGAAAAAACCTGTCTCGCTGTGTGGCTCTGAACATTGCTGAGATAGGAATTCTGAAGACCAAACTTTTACGCACAGAGTGAGAAAAGTTTAGAGTACATCTCTGTTAATTTCAGATGCATCTGTAGTAATCTTGTGTGCGATGAAAAATTCTCTTTTATTAAATTAGGAGCATGAATTAACTTGTCATTCCAGTTATTATGAAGATGTCATTAAAGGGCTTTTATTTGGGAAAGTCAACATGCAGTATTTTAAACAAATGGAATTAAAATGCTTTTTTGATGAAGAATTCATAGTGTGAAAAATCAATACTTCTTGTTCAGGAATATATTGGCAGGCTAACACTGTGTGCAAAGGAAGAAAGTAGATGATGTCATCTGATGGCTTCTGAAGTGACTTTTCATTTTAGGAACAATCCTTCTCCAGCTGCTTTTTCAGGGGGCAGATTTCAATAACAAAACAAAAAGAAGACACATAATAGACAACTTAGTTTCCTGGAAATACCACACTTGCAATCTTTACATCTTAACATCCTTTTTATATCCTGATCATGTAATTGGTATATTTTTGTCCTTAGGCAGTGAGTAATTTAGCATTAGAGCCTCCCTCTATTTAGGGTTGTTGCAAAACATTCCTGATCTACGGCAAGTGTAAGAAAAGACTCTAAACCTATAAGGGGAGATATTGTAAATTAAGGAAGGATAATGGAGAGCAATGTACTTAGAGCTAAAAACAAGATCAGTAGCATCGTGGGAACAGATTACTGTTGAGCTATTTTGTTCTTCAGCAGGACTCACCTATTAAGTAGTAATGACCATGATGGCTAAATCTTGCTTTCAGTTTTTGCTGTGTAACCCCAGGTAATCTCTGATAACTCACTGGGGTCACTGTAACTTACGTGAACATATACAACAGAAGATTTTTCCCCGGGTTTGGTGTTTTTTTTTTCTTTTTCTTTTTTAACGTCTACCTTTTTGGAAACTGGTCAATTAAAAAATGACTGAAACAAAGTTTGTGTTCTTTCAAATAGAAATAAATTCCTGTTTGGATTTAGAGCTTCCAGGGCTAATGTGGAACTTAATGGTTCCACAGCAAGTATCTACAAGTTCTGTGAGATTTCAGACAGGATAAAAGCTTTCCTCATAAGTAATTAAGAGGAAGAAGGATGTTAGAAAAACTGTTGTGACCATGGAAATACACGGATTCCTATTTTTTATAACCAACAGCATATTGTTAAAAACGTTGTCTGCAATTTAAAGAAAAGAAAAACAAAATACCAGGCTGTTAGGTCTTGCTATGCCACGCATGATCAACACATGACCTGAATCAAAAACCTCAGAAAAAAAAAAGCTGTCTACAGTACACTGTAATTCCTTGTGTAAGAAAATAAGACACTACCTATGAGAAAACATGAGATTTCCTGGCACCACAGAGCATACCCATCTCTGAATCTGAGGAACACACAGGGATCTGACCATACAGAAGGTCACAGGCAGCTGGGACAATGGGTTTTTAGTTCTAACCTTTGTGAAACCAAATTGCAATTGCAGTTTCATAGACTCATTCGCTACTCAGTGCTGGATAAGTAGGGAGGTAAAATAGATCCTGGTTTTAATATGTGGTTAAATAGATAGCTGTTGGATTTTTAATTATAGACAAGGTGTATTTTATCTCCACATGTAACAGCTTTTGTGTGTGCTTGGGTGAATAATGCACCGTAGGTGAGTGTCATCCTTCAGCCATGAGCACTGTGTCAGGAGTATAACAGCAGTGAAAACTGAGCTCTTGAAGTCTCATCCGCAGAGGGGTATTGATGTCTGTTTTTAAATGGTATCTTCAGAAAGGAAATTCTGGAACTTGTTCACTTGTGGTTTTTTTTGTTTGTTTGTTTGTTTTTCACTTGATGAGGACCCATAAAATGACAAGATAATATGAAGGTGTACTTGCTGCAACAGATGAAAGAGCTTAACTGAAAAGGAAGAAACACATAGAGAATAGATACTTTGCTACATGTGAGAAAAAAAAAAAAAAAAAGAACTACTTGGATCATATCCACTCATAGAATAGATGCAAGTAGCCCATTTGCAATTCCTCACACTTCATAGAGGTTTGGAATCTGTCTCCTTTAAAACTATAATGTGTCACATAAAATTGTCTCTAGCAGAAAAAGGTAAGTATATCTTGTCAAAATTTATTCTCACTATAACAACCTGCACATAGTTTTAGAAGAGTTGTAGGCCTATTTTTTATTTCACAGCAGAATCTCGGATTAATTTTAGAATAGTCACCTTTGCTGTGCCAGAATCAAACTGTCAGAAAGAGGCAAAAATGTTGTTTTTCCTCTCCTTATTTCACTATCAACGAAGTTTCCAAAATAATTTTGGCAAATTGAAATGCATTCCAACACTTAACTTGAGCTTTCCTAGATTTCTGGAGTGACCTGAGGCCTGACTGTGTAATGGTAAGAAGAAAAACTCAGATGCATGGACACACTTAAGAGGTTATCTAAATTCAATTTATATTTATTTAGAAGATCATATGGTTTCCCTAAGGGCCTTCATGCGAGGACTACAGCTCAAACATGGGAACCCCTTAAAAATATTGCAAAGTTCATCAGAATTGTGAATATGTGCTACAACATTGCTGTTGTGGTCCACAGCCCTGGGCCTGATATGTGGAGTGACACATGAAACAAGGAAGGGTCTGCTGCTGCCCACAGCTGGCAACCCACCCAAATCCTCTAGCTGCCATCTATAATCTGCAGTCACAGTCATACAACTCAAAGGGATCAGTTTTCCATAGCCTATGGAAAATCACTAGTGGTATGCCCATGAGAATGATGAGCCAAACTAAAGTCTTCCTTTTGCCAAAGTGGAGCCTGGTCCCTGCCTTACAGCTTCCCTTCAACATTGCTGGCCCCAGAGTAGGGTAGAAGAGAGGACTTATGGGGCCCTCATATTTTGGGTAAATGAACTGTTAATGAACCCTGTAAAGTTTACTATGCAGCTTCTGTCAAGGACAAAGTGGAGGCTACCACTGCACTTTTGATAGGCGTTACCTTATTAAGGCAAAGTAATTTGCAAGTTCCCACCAAATGTTTCCTATCAAGCAGCTCTAATCAAAATGACATGAAAATCAATGGCTGTCCAGCCTGTCCATTATTGAGGTGGAATGAAGGAAAAACACTGAATCAGACAAAGAATGCATATTTAAATACATCAGCAAGAGCCATCAAACATTCAGAGGTGGAGCAGGTACTCGCTGATGTTAAGTTCTGTACATGTAAACAGTTTCACTGAAAGCAAAGGCAGAACTGGAGTGAATGCTTTGTGTGTGTGGTGCACTGGCAGCCTCTATAATCTGGCTTGTAGTAATTAACCAAAGCATTTTATTATGAACAGCTGGTGAATTATTTTTGACCCAGATGGTAATAACACACCCTTGTCAAATGTTCGGATTGATTAGTTTGATTGGTGTAGCAATATGGCTTCTCTAACAATGCTGTCACGTTGCATGAAAAAATGGCAGGAAGAGGTTTAACTGTTTGCACACACTTTCTGACATAATTTCACTTCTCCATGGAAAACTCTGCACATGATTTTCTAAAGGAGTGTCCCAGTATCTTAGTTATTTCCAGCCTCTTACCTATTTCCAGCACTCTACCGTTATCTGTCACAATATTTTGCATGATGGAAACATGCTAAGAGATTCAGTGTCACGTTATTAATTTTTAATATATAACATATATTTCAGGGCAGGCTGCCAATGTGCTTTAGAAAGTTTAAAAATACATTTTTTCCTGTGTTTCCATATTTCTTGTTCTCCAGCATTTTTCATTTTATAGAATGCCTGTTCTTCTTCTCTCCTGGTTCTCAACTGCTGATATTGCATTTTAGTCACCACAGAATAAGGGGTAATATATCACTAGTTACCTATTAACTACAACTTAAAAATCCATGCTTTGCAAGTATGTTAATAGCCACATTTGATAAGCCTTCCACTGGCTTGCAGTGATGTTTTAAATAAATATAGCTTGTCTTTGCTAATTTTATTTCAATTTCTTACAAGACTTACCAGCAACTTAGACTATGAAATACTTCAGCTCCCTAGTGTACTGCATGGTTTCCAGTTCTGCATCTTTTTTATATCAATCTACCTACAGCCTCTAGGCTCCAACTATAGTGGATAAATTGCTTATAATTACACCACCCTCTTCATCTTGTTGGGTTTAAGGGTGGCATCTATCCCAGGATATACAGTGTGCTTCCAACCCTGAAGGCAAGTGATCCTGGAGCGCTGAGCAACTCTGTACCCAAAGAT
Source organism: Odontophorus gujanensis (assembly GCA_013399175.1). Lineage (NCBI taxonomy): Eukaryota > Metazoa > Chordata > Aves > Galliformes > Odontophoridae > Odontophorus > Odontophorus gujanensis. Next base: position 12,715 of record VXAB01000200.1, read on the forward strand.
GGAAACATGACACATCTAAGACCCTCTTTACCATTGTCCACTGAAGCATCTCCCATAGACTGTTGGGTGCCCATCAGTTAAAAGAAGTCAACATGTTATTTTATCCCTTTGGAAAAGCTGAGTCACACGTAATCTCTATTTTTTATTTCAGTGTGCCTTAGCATGGTCAGTCTTTAACTAGGGCTGTATGGCATCTATTACTTCTGTTCAAATCCACTTAAGGGCTATTTTTAGCATATATAACTGTATTGGTACAGCACAGTTCTCAGCAGGAAACTGCACTGAATAGCATATACTTTGTACTTGGAGATAGGTCAGCTGCTCAGCTGTCTTCAGAGCAACTTATTCATTTTACTGAACTAATGAACTGATCTCCCTGGGAACAGCAAAAAAGATAACTGACTTCAAATATATTTTTGAAACAGTTTGATCTCTGTATTACATCTCTACTTCAGTATACTAATGTTAATTTTGTGTTTTCTGACTCAAAGAAAGAGCAGTACAGAAAATCTCAATATCAAACCAATAGGGAGTTGTCACGATTATAGACTATAAGTAGCAGGAGGAATGTTTATGAGTACTGAAAAAGAAGGATGAAGTTTCAGTAGGCTCAGGCCTTATCCTATTAACCACTTATTCGTGTACTTCATATGTTACATTCATAAAAGATGGCCTGAGCAATGGGATATCTTCTCTTCATAAATAAGGCCTTGCACAAACCACTGTGTTTCTCACATTCCCCTGCACAATGGAGAGGGCTGAGGCTGTGAACAGACCCTCCCTGAACAAACCAGGGCAGTCTGTAGCCCATTCACTGAACAGTTCAGCTGTCCCAGACAGGAGCTGCAGGAAGAGACCAGTGTATGTTGTTTTGTTGTCACAACTTGGGCCTACCTGGTAGAGGACAGGTAGGGACACTATTTTTTGTAGCAGTCTATGTACCAGAACACTAAAATGCTGGAAACTCCTGTGAGTGATTAAAAACATAGAGGGAACACTTGTGTCAGCTGGGCGCCTTGCAGAGGCTCGTGGATCTAGAGAGGGGTGTTACAGAGGGGACTGTACCTGATAGAGGGGAGTGTTTGTCTAGGCTGACCGCATCCTGCCTAGCTTCAGGAAAGAAAACCGCCTGTCATCAGGAGGTGAAGCCTGTGTGGAACAAGGGCTGGAGTTCTGAGACCACTCTTGTCTCCTAATAGCAAGCTAAAGCCAGGTACAGAATGACAACATCCTCCAGATACACAAGCTAACAGATCTTTGTACTACCGTGTGTACTACCACTCTGAAGCTGGACGCTGCAAGGTCTGACCACACGATGTCACCCTTGGTCCAGGTTTACTTGAGCCCTGGCCTCCATCCTGCACGGAGGCTCAAGGAGCACATAGAAGGACAGCATGGCTCTTGTGTTACCTCATGCAAAGACCATATACTGAATGGATGTGGATGTTGACTGCCTTCTCCAGATCTGGCTGTGACCCTTTGATATCAGTACAAAGGTCCTTTGGCAGTGCAGCACAAGGTGAGCTCACGTTGAGCTCTTTAGACTGTGTTTACCCTGTAGAGAGCAACAGAGGTTCACACTTCTCTTTTTTTTCCTTCCATCACTTTTAAATATTCAGACACATGGGAGGAAACTCCTGAATAAACAGTAGACCCCATCTCTCTTCAGGGTTTCCAGACTGCAAAGCTGGAAAACTTATTTCACAACTGGAGGTGACTAAATGGAAATGTGTAGTCATCATATAAAATTATTATAGTAACCTACCTTCACAGAGAAGACATAAACTGCTAAGCTTCAGTCTCCCATAGGAAAAAAAAAACAAAAAACAAAAAAAAAACAACTTCCATCTAGTGCCTTACCTGACAATAAAAGAATCTGCTGTCCAGATTTTGCCTCTAATTCAAAACTGAATTGCAGTACTTATCTGCCTTTTGTGTTTTTTTTTGTTTGTTTGTTTGTTTTTTGTTTTGTTTTGTTTTTTTCTTATAAGAGGAGTTTTGGAAACATTTTTGCAAAAACTGTCCAGAGACAGTTCCAGCCAACCTGGAAATGTTTATCCCAGTCTTTATATGTTGGCTCTGACATCAGAAATAGTAGAAATGGAGAGTGTCAGAAACCATAATTAATATAAGCTATCCTGCCATCTCTACTGGGGATAACTGTAGCCACACGGTATCAGAAAAACATCTATAGAGCTACTTCTACAGTAAAACAGGAGAGTAATGTTGTTGAATATTTGATTTCACTTCGTAGAAGAGTGCAGATTGGTCACAATCCATCTCATCATGCTTTAAGTATCCCAGCTAAGGTACTTAATTAGGACCACCCCAAAGCTATATTCTGAGCCATATCCTCTCTTTTTTCTCGTTTTTTTTTTTTTTATTATTTTTCTGTTAGCAATTTTTCACTTCAGGTGCAAAGCTGTACAGAAGTCTTGTTCTTAATTATTTTCTGGAGGATCTTCAAAATAAATGTACGGATGATGGTCACAGACTACTTTTTAAAAACCTTTTGGAGCATGTAGGGGCATCTCCTGCTTAAGATAAAGATGGCCTTCCAGAAGTTCCTGCCACTGTTGATTTTAGAGGGAGCATGAGTGCCGTCATCACCAGTAAGTTTCAATTATCTCCCTTAGATTAATGAAATGATACATGGCTTATGATATGTAAGGATAAGTGATACAGAATGAACCACATGAAATGTCTGAACTTGGACATTTGAATGTTTGTATGTACAGTCAATGCACACCATCCAATGGGGGTAGAAGGAACATACCATGCTCACTACATGATAATGGTTGGTTTCAGGTTCATTGGCTCAATTACTCTGCTAACTAAAGCTTCCCAAGTTGGTGGCAGTTAAAACACAGCTGACGCCTACGGACTATCTTCCATCAGGCATGCCTTTAATATGTTAAGTTCAGGTGCACTGAAAACGCAGGCAAATTACTCACCCTTCCTACACTTAAAAAATGGAGGCACTGCATTGAATATTCATTGCTAACAGTTGCAGACTTTTACACAAAGCAGTAGCAATGTAATGAACTTATATATGGTAGAATCATTAAAATTACCACCATACTGTCTTTAAAATGTAACCTATTAAAATTATACTATGTACTTGGCAGAGATTAAATGCACTCAGGGTACACCTCTGAGTCACTTAAGTTCCTTTCTTCATTATTAATGCCTCCAGTGGTTTCGTTTTTTCTTGAATATGGTAGAAAGCATGTTCTGTTTTGTTACGTTAGGGCTGCACTTCTCTGCTTACTTATCTACACACAGCACCTTGCTAGTGAGAGGAAAATGGAAGGCGAAGATAGAATATACCATATAACTTCATGGCTTAGCAAGTCCAGTTTCATTTTCTATAGGAGAAAATTAGCACTACATATTTTAAGAGGCCTAGGAGCCAACAAAAATGATGACTCAGGCACATTATACCTGTGGAAAACTCTGCATGGCCTGTCAGGACATTATTCAAAGAGTTACTGATGTCATGAATTCAAGAGTTGCTGGAATTTAAGGGGGAGGTGGTTGCATCTCTTTCCTATCTTAACACGCTCTGAAAGGAGAGAGGCTTCTCGGCTGCTATAAATTAGCATTTTCAACTGTGAGTGTGGTCTCCCAAAGGCATGGCTTATAGCTTAAGACACGCCCTTTTTTCCCTCCTATATCCAACAGATAATGAAAGATGGAAAGTTACCGTATGCTTGTAATTCAGAAACATGCTAACAGAAATTCCATCCCTGTGAAAGCTTATTGCAATGACCTGAGCTACAGCAGGCTCTATCCAGGTTTTTCTGAGCAACTGCTCATTTTGATTCTCCAAACTGCAAAGACCACCAACTGAAGTAACCTGAGGATAACAGAAGCTGTAAACAAGTTGCAGGCACTCAACCCATACAGAAAAAAAAAATTGAATGAGCTTTTGGAGTGATCCATCTTAATTCTTGGCTGAAAGTTCACAGCAAGTCCCTCTTGCAAGCCACCCAGCAGTAGTCAGCAATAAAAGTTCAAACTTAACAGTTGTTTTAAATTAAGATAAACCCCATTCAAGTAAGCATATAGTCGAGTGATGAAATCTGTCCTCCTGACAGTTTTTTGCACCACTGATAAGCTGAAGGTGCCTTGCACCCTACCACATTCTGCAGCAATGTTCAACGCTCCATGATAGAGGGCCAGATGGAGAATTTCTACTGGCCTTAGAAAAATCTGCTTTAGCATAGGACTGCAGGACAGCAGTAAAGTAAGTCTAGTCTTTGCTATAAAACTGACTTAGTGACTTGGTTCTTGAAGTGTAGTGTAGTTATGCTTTGCCTACATCAGAGAACAGTTCATGGAAGTATTTTTCAAGATTTTACTGCAAACCAATGGGTTTGGTCACAAAAAAATATGATACATATAACATGTTAATTATATTACATTACAATGATGGTATACATTACAAGTTAAGTCTTTAAGTTTAAATATACATCTAGAGTTACAACTGAATGTACAGACTTTTTTTTTTTTTTTTACAATACATACAACCAGGAATGAAAAACCCCCAAAACCATAAATAATGCCCATTTTACAGATGACATTTTTAAACAAAAAGAAAAAAAAAAAACAGCTTTGACTGACTGCAGCTGGGGCATTTTGGTCCATAAAAACCCTTTCTAAAAATAGAAATCTTCTCATAGCAGCAATGCTTTCTTCAAGCATTTGGATACAAGTAATTGAGAGCCCATTTCAATAATTTCAGTTGACTGTATAGATTTACAAAAAAAATTCAAAATTACACTTAATTTATCTTCCAAATATGGAAGAAACAAACAATGCCCCACATTGTGGTATCCTGCAAGTGTCACATTGATGCTTTACACTAAGTCCATCTGTAGTACGCAGACCACACGCATACCATTTGTTCACATAGTAAACCCACATAAATGAACTGAGAAACACACTCTGCAACAAGGAAAGCTTTGGAGCTAACAAGATCTCATCAGAAAAAGGCACATTTCATAAAATCCTTATCACGTTTAGAAAGATCTTCAGGCAAGGCTTTTCAGAGCACGATTTCAAAACTGCTTGTTCTTACTCTACAATCTGCTATAGCAGTCCATCGCAGCAATGACTTTTGTTTTTCTTTCCCAAGGAGACAGCACCACTTTGGGGGAAGGAAAAAAAAAACAAACAAACAAAAAAAAAGGAGATGAAAAGCCTGCAAAGCTCATCCAGAGAGTGATGTGCTCTTCAAAAAAGCTTCCAGCAAACAGTGTAGTTGAAAGTAAGGCTGCAAAGCTGCCATAGTGGAAATGTGCAAGTTCTGTTTCAAGATGACCGCTCAACTGGCAATTCCACCAGAAGGCCAAACAAAAATAAAAATAGTTATTATTAAAAAAAAAAAAAAGAAAGAAAGAAAGGAAAAATGTTCACAAGAAAGAGTCCACAGGTGGGGCATATGAGAAGCCCAAAAAAGCCTCAGCAGCTTCTTTGACGCTGGCGGTGATGAGGATGCTGTCTGGAGACTGGCCAATAGAGTTGGGGACTGGCTCATCTGTAAACTCAGGATCAAAGTGCCGCAGGTCACTGGGGCCACTCTGGGGAAGGAGAGAGAAGAAAAAAAAAAAATACAGTATTTAGACCACATCTTTTTCCCCAGAAAATAGGAAGAAGTGCTCAAACAGTAAAAGAGAACAACCTCCATAACCAGATACCTACTCTTAGTTACTATCTAACAAAACAAACGTAATCTATGCATCGGAAGCTACAAACTTTCTGCACCTCACCTTTCCCTTTGGTAATATGGGGATGGTGGGGATTGTTTTAAAATAGCCACACAAATGAAGTATTTGTCAGGAGACAAAAAAAAAAATAATAATCTAAATTTAGACAATCCATCAGCAAAAAGTCAGCTACTGCTTATTTTTAATCTTGCCTGGACAGCCATGAGGAAAGCTGCGTTGCCCAAATACATCTACACATGACCAGTTTCCTCTATGTCCTGGGCACCCCACAGAGAGATGCGGGAAGACAATTCCTTACATCCTGTAATTAGAAATTATACATACCACATTTGGGTTAAAAGGGGGGGTAATCTTCTTATTAATGAGATCATCCCAGTTAATTGGGGAGAAGAAGATGTGATTCTTAATCTCCGTCTGTTAGGGAGAGAAAAAAATAGATTAATTCAGGCCCCAGCTAATGTAAGTAATATGACCTAGTCATCTTCCTGTACTATGCACACTAAGAACCGCCCAGTTGGCACTTACAAAGTCCTCCTTGGCACCAAGCCTCTTTGTCCTGTCCTTCTGCAGAAGGCCTTCCAGGAGATGTCTAGCAGAGTTGGTAATATTTGGCTTCAGCTGCAAAGGTTTGTTCAAGATGTTATCATACATTTCTGCCGTGTTCCTGCTGTAGAAAGGCGGCTGTAGGAACAACAGTGGAGAGATCATGGTTACTGGGGCTGACACGTGAGTATGAGCCTTCTCAAAGTGCAGGAGTGAGCTCATTTCATCTGTCAACGAGGATTCATTGCTTACCAGGCCATAAAGCATCTCATACAAGACTGCTCCAAGGCACCACCAGTCCACAGTCCTGTCATAGGGCTGCTTGTGAAGAACTTCAGGAGCAAGATACTGGAAGAGAAGGAAGAGACACATTAGCCAAAGGGATCTTTATAGTCCTGACATTTCCCTCATTCCTGAATGAAAACATCTTACTGAATCTTAACAATATCTAAACTACCAAGAAAATGTGAGTACTTCTGAAAACAGCAGCAGGCTTGAAAGCCATTCTCTCTTCATCAATAAGCTCTTTGTGTGCCACAGGTCCTCACCACAGTCTGATATCACAAGACCCATACTGACTTCCACACCCTCATCCAACACAAAAGCACATAGGAATATGCTGTGACTGCATGCTGAGGACTGGACTTACCTCAGGTGTGCCACAGAAGGTGGAGGTTGTGCCATTGTGCTCTATGTTTTCCTTGCAGAGTCCAAAGTCAGTCAAGACAATGTGCCCCTGTGAATCAAGAAGAATATTCTCCGGCTTCAAGTCACTGTAGGAAAAGATGGAAGTAGAAACGCTCATTAGAAAAGCTGGATCAGAAAACTTTTTACTCATCAAGTCATAAAAAATGATTAAAATCAATTCTGAGCTAATATTGAGGTGAACTTTTTAGTGTTTATTAAGCAATAGATGTGGTTTCTTTTAGTCCAACAGCATTGCTTACCGATAAACAATGTTCAGGGAGTGCAGGTAGCCCAGCGCACTGGCAATTTCAGCAGCATAAAATCGAGCCCTTGGTTCCAGGAAGCAACGCTCCCTCTGGAGATGGTAGAACAACTGCAGGAGACAAGAAAGAACAAAGTTCTGTAAGTGGCGCCAGAGCCCGTTAACAATGAGCTTAATTAGACTCAACATATATAGCTAGGGAGAACAATGGCAGGAAATGGCCTAACGATCCTTTGGTAGTCCAAACCTTGGCAGGCCGGAAACATTAATTCTAGGAACTTTTCCCCATGGTTTTTCCCTTTGGAACTCTTTTTATTTAAAAAGAAGGGTGAAAAAGCCCACCCTACCACAGGGCACATGATAGGAAATACTATTCAGTTTTCTTACTGCTTACCTCTCCACCATTGATGTAGTCCAGGACAAAATACAGTTTGTCTGCAGTTTGAAAGGAGAAGTGAAGTCCAACCAGGAAGGGGTGTTTCACATTTTTCAGCAGGACATTGCGCTCTGACATGATGTGCTTTTCCTGAACACACAGGAAAACAATGTTTAGCAACACTATTTGCTGAGCAATAGCAGTAAAAATTGATTGGACAAACACCACAACAGCATCACTAAGAAGCTGCTTACCTCCTTCTTCTTCAGGATTGCTTTTTTCTGTAGGACTTTAACAGCATAAAACTGCTCTTCTGCCTTATGCCGTGCAAGAAGAACCTGAAAGAAGACAAATTCCCAGAAGTGAGCAACACTAAACTACAGAATGAAGAGTAAGCACAACAGGAAACAATCCCTTCTGCTAATGACTGAGCATTGCTCCACTCCTCTGGCTAAACATGCCAATTCTGTGCCGGCAGTGCCTAAAACTGTCAGCACTTGCACATATGTCTAGTTTTTACTGTTAGTGTCCTTCCCTTTCAAAAGGGAAACACATACCTCCCACCCCCACTCCCTCCCTTGCTCTACTGTGACTCACAGAAATGCAGCACCCTGCTTCCCTTCCCTGCAGCCCAGCACAGTCAGGCACTGGGCAGCATCAGCAGCGCTGTCATTCACCAAAGAAAGCACAAACACAGCCCTCAGGCATCACATACATGAGCTAAGGAGTACTCCAATTACAGTAAAAAGAAGTTAAGCTTACTTTTCCAAAGCTTCCTTTCCCAATAACTTTCAAGAAATGAAAGTCTGATGGCTTGGCATGTGGATTGGATGACGGACCAAGATTTATCTGCTGTGATGGACTGGGCTAGAAAAACAAAACACATAGAAAACAGATTTATTAAAACAGCGAGAAACACTTTTTTTTTTTTTAATATAGATGAAGTAATTTTGAAAGTGGAGATAAACATTCTGCTTATCACTAGAATTTGAATCTAGACTTCTACCAGATGGCTTACACTCTTTGGTACTACTCAGTAAAAATAGAACAGCAGTAGCTGATCTCAGAATTCTTTCCGAAGTCTTAGTCATATTTCATAACAAAGTTACAACTAACACAGGTTATTTTAAAAATCTTCTCCATGTTGAGAAGAAGTTCCAGTCTAATTTGATTACTTTTTCCCCAAATACATCAGTGTGCCATAAACAGAAGTAACACTCACGATGCTAATTTTGCTACACTTCTATTATCAGCTCATTTGGTGTTCTAAAAATGCTTCACAGAGCATGAAATCTGCTTACCGGAGGAGAAGGATTAGCGTTCATAAGTTCAGGCTCTTGGGGCTGGGAGATTTTCAAGATAGACTGCACTTCAGGGCTGCAACGAAAAGAGCATGTGTTAATCATTACCATAAACATCAGGCGTATCTTTCCACTAGAGGGCAAGCAAGGATTGCGCTGGGGAAAGATGAGTTCGGGCTCGAGCTATTACAGAAAGCAACGACCTATTTGGCTTAAGGAGGAAAACTCATCTACGGAACGTAAATTCTGACATACAAAGAAATGTATTTATACTGTACATGGAGATCAAAACAGAGATGGGGCCCCAGAAATCCCATCCAACTGATTTCACCCAAACCCTGCTCACCAAGATTTGCCACAAGATGAGTAATACCTCAAGAAGAGCAATTAACTCTTCTGTAATTGTCACGTCAGAGGCATTACAGTAAGCATTTTTTTTTTAACCAGTAGTGGTATTTGTTAGGATCATAGAAAACCCCGAGTTGGAAGGGACCCAGCAGGATCACAGAATACAACTCCTGGCTCCACATAGGACCACACAAAAATCAGATCATATGGCTGAGAGCACTGTCCAAAAGCTTTCTGAATTTGACAAGCTTCCAGTGCTCGACCACCCTCTAATGAAGAGCCTCTTCCTGATACCCAGTCTGACCCTCCCTCGTCACTGAAACCCATCTGAAAATGCTGATACTTACTGTTTGCATGCATAGGAGTTGGTGGCTATCTTCTGAATGAAATCATTAAGCCCCATCCTTCTCTGTTTCATAAAAGCTATAAAACAACAACAACAAAAAAGACAGGGTTAAAAAAAATTAAAAAAAAAAAAAGCATTTAGCCAACCACNCACATAGGACCACACAAAAATCAGATCATATGGCTGAGAGCACTGTCCAAAAGCTTTCTGAATTTGACAAGCTTCCAGTGCTCGACCACCCTCTAATGAAGAGCCTCTTCCTGATACCCAGTCTGACCCTCCCTCGTCACTGAAACCCATCTGAAAATGCTGATACTTACTGTTTGCATGCATAGGAGTTGGTGGCTATCTTCTGAATGAAATCATTAAGCCCCATCCTTCTCTGTTTCATAAAAGCTATAAAACAACAACAACAAAAAAGACAGTGTTAAAAAAAATTAAAAAAAAAAAGCATTTAGCCAACCACTTGCTCTGCCGAAAAAAAAATCGCGACCCGTGAGCATCCTTCCTCCCGCTCACCGATGAGGATGGCCACCATTCCCCTCATCTTCGAGTAAGTCAAAGAGGGACCCGAAGCTTCGGCCGCCTTCACTGTCATTGCGCTGGGATGGAGCTCCAGTGCCACCGACCGCTCCGCTGCCAACACCGCACTGCCCCAGAACGGAACCAGACAGCCCTTAAGTGGCCGCGGAGCGGGGCGGGATCGGGGCGGAGCGACTCAGCTCGTCCCCCCCCCCT
>VXAB01000200.1:24592-112328 GCA_013399175.1 Odontophorus gujanensis
CGGCGGCGCCCCTCGCCCGCCCGGCCCGGCGCCGCGCACCCCGGTCGCGCCCCGCTGCGGGAAGACGCTGTCCGCCCGCCTGTGCCGGCGCCCACCTGCGCGGCTCCGAGGGATGAGTCCGGGTACCCGCCCCTCGCCCCCTCCCCGCCGGCGGGATGCGGCCCGTGCGTCGCCTCTCGGGTGCGTTTAATGCGATTCCTTCGCATGGAACGCGTTAGTGTTATTTCTCTGAAACCGTGAACAGGGTTCTCAGAAGTCCCAGTGCCCCGAGGCTGCGTTCTGAAGTTTTTCTCTACAGCAGTGGCAGAAAAATACAGTTGAAATGGAAGATAGAGTGCAGGGGAGCAAATGGTAGCCAAGAGATATCCCGTTACTCGCGAGCCGAGTCGCCTGGAAAGGCATCAGGAGCCTCAATAAACTGCAACGGTTTGCACCACCAATGACTTATGCAGGCGATGGGCCAGGAGTGCACTGATAAGTACACACAAGGGAAGAATCCAACAAATACAGTGATGTTTCATGCTCCTTTTCTCTCTGGGACTGAAATTTTGGCAAATCTTCCTGAAAGTTCTAAATTACTAAAATAAAAGTGCAAGGAGGGCGTTCAAAATGAAAAAAGGAAATGGAAGATGAAAAGTTACGGAACTCCAGAAGTGAGGATAGGTTCAAGAGTGGCTGCACAAATTAATGGAAAAAAACTACTTGAGCACTCTAGACTGCCAAAGCAGCGTGCCTGACCCAGAGTGTTCTTTGAACCACAAACTCCTGGGAGCCAGGGGTGCTTCAGGGGCACATCACTGAGCAGTTGCCTGTTCTTAGAATAATAGAATCATTAAGATTGGAAGAGGCCTCTAAGATTATCTAGTCCAACCGTCAGCCCATCGCCACCATGCCCTGTAACTACATCCTTACAAGCCACATCCACACGTTTCTTGAACACTTCTGGAACGGTGACTCTACCACCTCCCTGGGCAGACTGTGCCAGTGCCTCACCACTCCTTCAGGGAAGAAGTATTTCCTAGTGTACCTAGTGAACTTCCCCTGGCTGTTACCTCTCATCCTATCTCTTATCTGGGAGAAGCAGCCCTACCTTGCCACAGTCTCCTTTCATGCTGTTACAGGGAGCAGTAAGACCTCCCCTGAGCCTGTACTCCAGACTGAACAATTCCAGTCCCCCCAGCCACACCTCATAAGACATAAGGCATGGTCCTGTGTTGGAAGCACCTTCAGCAGATGCTGCCTGTGGAAAAGTGTCTCCCTGGAGAAGTCTCACTAGGAGAATCTCATCTGCAGTGAATGGTTGCTCATCCTGCCCAACTGCATTCATGGACACACAGAAACTTTTCCCTCTTGTCCTTCACGAAGGTCAGATGCTCCCATAGTCCATTCAGTAGTTGGAATCTGTGAGCTCTCTTCCTCTGATAATGTCCCAGTGCTCATTGTGTGCTGTGGAATGATTTATGCCTGTCCTTCATGCCTCCATCCTTCAGGAATTAGATTCTCAGATAACTTCTGAATTTCAGTTTGGCAATGAGTTCAGTGCTAAGGGAATGAATTCCTGCATCTTATCTCACTGGATCTTGACTTTAGGATGTGGCAGGTTGAGCTGTCCCTAGAATTTCTTGTCTGACTCTGAGTGGAAGCTTCCCAAATTTCTGCAAATATTTTCAGCGACAGTTGAGTTCAGGTTAATTAAACAAAGATGGAATTCAGGCCTTGGACTGCTGGAATGACACTGCCCCAGATGCAAAAGGAGGTTGTGCTCCTGACAGTATCTGAGTTCTGAACCAAATCCTCAAGAGCTTTCACTTTCCTCCTGTAAATCCCCAACAAACGAGCCTCTGACCTTGTGACTAAGATTCATGCGTAGCAGCCAAAACATTCAGTCAAGACCTTCAGACTGTCCCCACAAATGATGTCTCTGAGTAGCAACAAATAGATAAGAAGTGAATAACAGCTTTAATAATAACCCAAATAGAGATTTTAAATCAGGAGGTTTTGAGTGCTGTCAACAGGTCTGCTGGCATTATTTTGCAAAGAGAGTTATTGACTGAAGGCCCTATTGATCTGGAAATATCTAGTTGATTTCGATGTCATGTTTTGCCAAACCCAAATTGGGAACATCTTTTATTTCACTCTTCTGATGCTTGTAGAACAGGTTTACTGCATTGTCAATAAGAGGCTTTAGTGCCAAGGGATTACGCTCACAGGATCACGGAGTGGAGCAGAGCTGTACTGAGAAAAAAGTAATTCCCATCTTTGTAGAAAGCAGTGGAAAATTACAGCATCCTCTAGATGCACTGACCTCTGACTAAAATAGCTGATAAATGATGCCCCTAGCTTCTATTTTAACTTCAGCACACTGATTTCAATCTAACGTAGATGTCCCTGCAACTCTATGAGCCAGTGTTGCCACTTTGTTCCTCAGAGTGTGCCCCCCCCCGCCCAGATTAGTGTAAATCCTTGCATTATTGTGCAGCCTCTCTGGTTCAGAGTTCTCCTAAAAACAGGTTGTCATTGTTGTCATTATGAACTTAAAATAACTTGCTGTGATGGTCTTATCAAAAATGAACAATGCCAGTATGGTAGTTGAGATGAAAACATAAGATGGAGAGGTGATACAAAAAGGTTTTTGAGGAAGATTAAGATTCTTAGTGCTGTTGCTCTCCTTTGGTCACAAGGCAGGCTGATGTGAGCAGCTGGTACACGCTCCAGAACAAAGAGTATAAGCATGCGCTGTCTTCTTACTCTGAGAGATTTTCCCTTGAAAATTTCATCTACTGATGATAGTAAAGATGAATTTATGCATTTTCTTTTGAGAGTGCAAATTGAACAAGTTTCCCTATACCCCTCACTTAAACATCTGTGCTAAAATACGAATTATATCCAGTCTAACCTAGAGATCAGATCGTCTGCCTTTCCCCTATCTCTTCATCTCGTGTTCTATGAGGTGTTTTCTACCCTGATATCTCAATCCCTTTTATGTGTATACAACCCCCCATCATCACCATTGTCATTCATTATCTTAAAAGAAAGATCTCTTCAGGCCTGTAAGCCCTCCAGGAGCCTTGGAGTTTAGGCACCATAAATAGTGAGCAAATTAGTCAAAGAGAGGAATTTTTGCAAGAGAGGCTCACTTGCTGATAACTTGAAGCAGCAACGTGGATTCTTGGAGGTGAGCTAAACATGCAAACAGAGGCATGCTAAAGGCAGGTCTACACTGTCAGGTATTAATGCTTTTCTTCTTGGCGATACTGCTGTATCTGTTGCCATCATGTCAACCACTTTCATATTCACTGCTATTTCTGTGAGATTTTATTTCAGAAAGTGTAAGAGGCTTCCTGGGCAGGAGAGTGTTCAACATGTAAGTTAAACAGGCCTTTATCTGGGGGGATTTATCTCCACTGATCTATAGTTTCAGGACATAGTTACTACCTGGTTACCTGGTTTCGTTGCTTTTAGAGGAGTAATTACAGTATTTCTGAGAATAGAGCAGTTAGTTTAAACTAGTATTAGGGAAGAAGTGTTAGTATTGCCCTAGGCAAGTGGTCCAAAGTAGAGTCAAAATATATGCTTATATATTCATTTACTGCACATTTACCTTTCTTAAGTTTTGGCATTTTAAGCAGGCATATAGGTCACCAAAGGTACCCTCCTTGGTCAAAATTGAGAAATAAACTCCCCAGAGGTGACTTGGTGAGTCTATGGCCTGACTCAGGCAATGTCTAATGTTTAGTTGAAGGAATCTGAGCCTGAAACCAACAGGTAGGTATAAGTACTTTTTAATCATAGCAATATTTTTGTTATTTCTGAAGCTTCAGATGTAAAAGATGTGCAATTACTTTAGGGAATCGTTTTTTCAGCATACCAGGAGAGAGCTGAAACTCTGGCCATTTTTTCCCTATTTTATGTGTATTTATATAAAAAGATGAAAGCTTAGGGCAAGTTTAAATACCATACATGATAAATTCCTGACATGTTCAGTCTAGCTATGGACCTGGAAGAAGCCTTGTAACAAGAGTATAACACTCTGCAGTGCTCCTCAAGGATCAATTATACACCTTCGTTTCAAGTTAGTATCCCTGTGTGTATTTCTGTATTGTGCTGGGTAGGCAAGACATACCAGCTCTCCTGAAGTTAATTGACATATCTTGCCTTGTGCTGTTCCTGATAACATCTCAGTGAAATCTGAAAGCATTCGTATTATTTTATATAAGCAGAGATTAAACCACAGGGAAGACAAATGCCTCATTGCAGGGAAGTCTGTGGCAGAACCAAAAATTAAGTGCAAATTTAACTTTACCCCACTCTAATAAACAAATTAAGATTGGGCCTGATGACTTCCAGAGGTCTCTTCCAACCTAAACAATTCTGTGATTACTATGCAGCAATATCTATTCCACACCTGCCCACCTCATCTGCTCATTTACACGTATTGTAAATAGACAATTTAGGATAGCAAGGTCACCTTCAGCCAGAGCAGGCACTGTGGGCACCTTTGTGGATCCTGCTTAGATATCTGTCTAGCATTACTGTAGCTCTGGTTCCCATCCCAGCAAGAAAACTGACAACAAATAAATAGGTGGGACTTAGAAACACTTAAAAACTTTTCTTGTTATTCAGGAAATGACTTGAACCCCAATTTGTGGGGAAGAGAATCCTTCATAACAATATATACACTCAACTGGCAAATGGTAACATCACCTGTCACTGTTCACTGTGTCAGAAATGTTGGGGAAGCACTTTTTCTGCAGCGCAGGATCACCACAAAGAATATTATCATAAGACAAAAAAGTCCCACAGCCATTTCACAGAAAGAAACAAGCCACAAACATCTGCAGTATTATTTTCCTTTTTTTTTTTTACGTCCAGATGCTGTTTTTAAGCCTGCTCAATCGTTCACTACACTGTGAATCATTTTGTAGTATTCCAATTAGTCCAAATCTTTTTAACACCTTAAGCCCTGAAGTAAGTAGGGAAGCTTTAATATTGGTTTCATTTACTTTTTATTTTTTTTAAGTACTTTACATGACTCCACCAAGTAGAGCTTAACTTCAGGCAGCTGAACTTGAATGTTTTGGTTGTGAGTTTACTACCCTTCAGGACCAAAAGGATCTGCTGTCTACGTAATACTGGCTTGTGTTTGCTCCTATGTATATCAGCAACTTTACGTCCAAGTTTCTTGCCACTTCCCCTTAATGCAAGCTTGACTATCTCAAAATTTTCTTCCAGTTCCAGGATAATAATCAGGAGGTTTTGACAAGCATAGACACTCACCCATGCATAATCATGCAATCGACCCCAAGCTGCGAGTACATGACCCTTTCAGCCTTCACCAAAGTCTTCCTCACGCCAGCAAACCTGCAGCTGCTCGTCGGCACCCAGGTGCTGGGTGGATCAGCTGGCAGGTCTCCAAGTGCAAGCTCCCACTCAGGTGCCTGAATCAGCCAGATGATAAACACCTGAGTCAGCCAGATGATAAACACCTGGGCACAGCAGCTTCAGCTGGCACAGCTGGAGCTGGAGGCAAGCCTGCATCCCAGCCTGCTTAGCCGGTGCATGACACAAGCAGGGAGCATAAATCCACTGATCTTCAGCATGTCGGCTGTGCTGTCATTTTAGCTTCATTAAAAAAGGATGCAGATTGGAAGTGTGCTGCTCCAAATGTTTACTGATACTTCTGTAACAATTCCTATCAGAAACTCATAGCACTTTTTTTGGAAAATATTTGCATATAGGAACAAGGAGGAACATGTCTGGAAGAGAGAATTACTGCCAAATGCAGTGTGATTGGTACATAATTCTCAGCATGACACTGAGCTGTATACCTGCAGTGAGGTGAACACAGCCTTTCCTTGTTCTGCCTAGCTGAATAATTTCACATATTGATCTTCCATACAAGACAGATATAATAAACAAAAGGGAAGGGAAGGAAAAGAAAGGGAAGAGAAGAGGAGTAGGGGAAAAAGGGAAGGAAAGGAAAAAGGAAAGGACAAAAGGAAGGGGAGAAAAAGAGAATCAAATGTGTCCTTGTATTTTTAACAGGGCATTAGAAAATTAACCCCTGGAACTCAAGGAAGTTCCAGACGTGTCTCAGTCTACTGCAATATAGGAAATATTATCCAGCAGTTCCTATTTTGTAGACATTAGAAGTACAGATAAGGTTACAGGTGAGGAAACTGAAAAAATAAAAATGCTAAGCAAATTACTGTCCACTGAGACAGGGGATTGAAAGCAAGACTTTTAGCCTTCAGTATTCTACCACTTGTACTGACAAGTTCACAACTAAGGGTGAATACACAGTTTAAATACAGAAAGGCTATGCCCAATGTAGCTACCATTGGGAACTTCATTTACTTCCAAAGTATAGTGCTGAGGAGTTTTCTACAGTTACATGAAATTGTGCTGCTAGTGCTGATTTTTACATTGCAATTATATTCACTTATGCACGTTTTTATCTTAAGATCTTTAAGTTCTCACATAAACAAGTATTAACAGTGATGTTTCAAAGCATGAAGACATGGGGAAGTTGGATTACTTAGTTCACCGTCATATGATGAGCCCAAAATAGAATAAGCATCTTGTGGGGCATGTGACTTATGGTCCTATGCTCCACTCTTTATGCATAGAACCCACCTTGTGCTAGACGCAGAACTAGACTGGCAGTGGTTTTGCTCATTTAGTGACTGACTCAGACTGACTGACTCAAAACAGTCAGTGAAATCCAAATTATTGAACTCTGAATCAATTAAAAGCTGTCCTCTCCCACTTTCCCTCAAGTTTACAAATAATGCTCTAGCTTTGTCTCTTCCCCTAACTTTGGGATTCTTAGCGCTTTTGACAGACTTGCCATACAGGAAACAACAAAGAAAGCAAGCTGGTTTCTCGGGAAGAAAATGTGTTTCTACCACTGTTTGAGACATGAAAGTATAAAATACACAGAGCTGCATATGTTGGGTTCAACCAAATAGTAACTCTGTATCTGCATAATCCTTTTTTGATTTCATTTTATCTACTTCAAATTGGATAGTACATCATAGTAAATATGCTCAGTTTTGTCTGGAGACAGCATTCTAAGCTATTTTTTACAGAATAGATTCTTCACATCTTTAGTTTTATGTATTATGTTATTTCTGTGACCATGCTTTTCAGTTAATATATATTTATCCTGTCTTGTTTAAGATAGAATAAACACAGAACTTCTAACTCTTTCATCTAGTTTCGGGTCACCTTGATGAAAGATCTGTAATCATTCAAGCCCTAGAGCAGTCATCCTAGCTGTTCCAAGTATTTGTCTTTGGTGCTGCAACCACAACTAGCAAACTTGCAAGTTGCTTAGGCTGTGTGACCTGAGTCATAAAATAATATGAAAGGACTTTTATTCGTGTTCCCTGAAAAGTACTTGTACGTACAGTAATGACTAATGAACAAGTGAATGTGTTTGTTGAAGGCTGCTTAATAGGAAAATGTGATTTGTTCTTGGGGTGTAGCTGTTACAATGTTAGAAACAGTGGGAACCAACATTGATTCATTAATATAATGAGTTGGTTTTTTTTTCTTAATTCACACATTTATCCTCAGATGTGGTGTTTTTAAATATAAAAGAATGTTATGAGACTAAGACATCAGGTCCAGTTTTGTTGTATACATCTATTTCTGGCTGCCAGGACAGGAAAAAGCTTCTGAGTGTTTCTGAATTTCTTACATTTTCTCTTTTAGCAGTGTCTCTGCAATCTCTTAGTTCATGGGTCACTTTTTTGGGGGGAGAAAGCTATTTGCGTGGTAAATCTGTAGCATTTTAATACAGCTACAATTAAGCTACACTTTAAGTGTTCACTCCAATTTTTTTTGAAAAGTTGAAGATATTATTACTTTGATATCCTTCTTACCTTTGCTTGGCTGATTACTTAGAAAAAAAAAAAAGAGTGACCACTTTTCAGGTCACCATCTGATGTTTAACAGACTGCCAGGACTGCACAGGCCACAGGCTGAGAAACACCTGCCAGTGGCATGACTGGAGATAGATCCTGAGCCAAGTGGGACTTTAATCGGATCAAAGCGGTAATTCAAATGTTTTCAAAGCAATTTAAGAATGCTAAAGCAGTTCAAAAATATTTTTTGTTTTCCCTTTTATCAATATATTATGGCTATTGACTTGCAAAAATCCCTCTTTCATCACTCACAATCATTTTCTCAGAAGATCTTCAAACAGCTTACAAAATTGAATTTTACTTTGAATTGGTTCTGCAGGAGGAAAAACAGGCTTCCAGGCTGTATGCCATCATTTACCAGCATGGCTCAGCATCCTGACAATTCTGTGTGGCCGGCTTGTAAGAAATGTGGAACTACTGAGATACTGAATTCTTTTTACAACCCAAAATATTTGGACTGTTGGAAGAAAAAAAAAAAAAAAAGAGAGAAAGAAAGGATTTTTTTTTTAAAAAAGAACTTGTGTGGGAGTGAACGGGAAACTCCATATAGAAACAGGAAGTATCACGTTGTTGATTAGGAAACAGGCACAAAACGTCTGTTTTGGTAGTATTTTCACTTGTTTGGGGGTATTTCCATAGTGAACTGGAAATTGGCCCTGTACATAGGTATTACTTCACTCCTGAGCAAGAGGAAGGCACTAATTTGGAGTGCAGCACAGCAGCTGTCAGCATTAACGCATAGCAATACCACACAACAGCTGAAAGACGGACATCCAAAACACAACATCCCATAGAAACAGATGATTATTGTAGAGCTGCTCTGAACTGCCATCAAGCATAAACAGCCTACTGGTTTCTATATAAAGAGAAAGCTGTCTCCCAGGCTGCCTTTTCTGACTGGAACTGCTTCATTCTGCCTCTATAAATGCTGCAGTACATCCCCATCTGCACTACAAAAACTGCAAGGCAGCAAAGTTTGAACATGATGAAAGCACTTTCTGACCCTGACTGGCAAAGCTCTTCTCTACCAGTTGCAGATTTGATAGGAGAGAAGTGTAGCCTTTCTACTTCCACAAACATTGGCTGTTGGCTGGTCTGGAGTCTGAAGCCCTGTGGCGTTAGGCCTATTTGTTCCTTCAATTTTGTCATAAGATTGTTTTTTTCACAGGAGTTGAGTCCAACAATATGATCATTTTTCTCGTGAAGTTCTGCCGAGGCTGAACTTGTTCTAAAGCTAGTTGTAGGGAAGTTAGCATACTACCCTCAATATGATGATGTCATTTCTAGGGAAAGTCCTTTTATGGACAATTTATTAATTGCTTTGGAAAATTTTAAGTGGCATTTCCAGCAGGACCAATTCCTATTCCAGACCTGTTTCTTCCTATTCAGGCATTCCTCAGCCCAGCTTGGATATGCTGATGAGAATGGACAGCACTTGAAGCTGAGACAAAATCCCTGATAGAAGGGTATTTTGGAGATGTTATGTTCTTACAGAGTTATACAGGAATTGAAATAAAGGAAAGGTATATTTAAATGACTGTCGTAGTAAAGCTCCTGGGCAACATATTCAGTGAAATATGGAGTGATGCAGTTATTCTGAGGATTCTTTTTACACTGGCTTTCCTCTCTCAGGAGAATGAACCATGCTAGCTTAAATGATTTCAAATATGGTCCTTCCCTATCTGCTGAGTAGATCGCATTAATCTATATTAGTCTTGGATCACAATGTAACAGTAGTGACATGGCATAAATTAAATGCTTCAGTACTCTTTCCAGTATGCGCATGTCTCTGTTGTACTGGGGAACCCAGAATGTGACCAGTGATCTCAGCCTGCTGACAATACTTCTCCTAATGCAGGCCAGGATATCATTGGCCTTCTCTTCCACAAGGGTACATTCTTGACTTATGTTCAACTTTGTCCTCATCTGCCAAGCTGCTTTCCAGATGGGCAGCCCCCACCTCCTCCTCCAAGTGATATTTCTTACCTAATTTGGTCCTGTATTTCACTTTATCTCCTTTCTCAGACCCTTCTTTCTTTCCTACTTCTATTTGAAAACAGGACTCTAAAAGTACACTCACCTTGAAATAACATTGTTTTCTCAAAGACATTTTCAAAATAATTTCAAGTGAAGAAGATAATTTTTACATGTGTCATAAGATGAGAATTATAATATCAAAACTGCTTCCAGATCAAGAAGGGTGTCAAGAAAATGGAGATACTAAAGTGAAGTGCTACCAGAATGGTCCATTGGTCTACTGCATGGTACCACCGAGGAGAGGCTAAAGAGCTGGCTTTGTTTAATCTGATGAGGAGGACGTTAAAGGCTGTTGAACAGCAGCCTATGCCTACAAGTTCTTTAAGAAGAATTACAGTGACATCAGAGCCAAAATCTCAGTGGTAACAGAAGGTGCAAAAAGGGGTAATGGCAACAGTCTGGGCATTAGGAAATGAAATGTCCATCACGACAGTAGTGCAGCCCTGGAACAGTCTTCCTCAAGAGATAAAAGAACACATTTCCAAACCTCAGCTAGGCAAATCCGTGCTGATCTGCTCCGATGTTGGTCATAGGCTGGCCTTAGATAGGATGGGATGGCTGCTTTAAACAGCACTATAACTCTGCAAAATGTTGTACTTATCCTCTCAGAACACTTAGTGTAGAGTCTACCATGCTCTCTCTCATCTATCCAGTCCCTTCTGAACTACAGGTAGGTCTTTTATCTGGAAGAGGAGGGATTTTATTTTCTTTTGAAGGGAAAGTAATCTGATCTAAACAGTTCTGTTAATTCTGGGATTAGTGGAATACTTACGAATACTTCTACCTCTTTTTTTAAACTGAATGTACTTCATACAAGTATTGTCCTTTTAGTTTTCACTTCCCTTCAAAACTTTTAATGTGCTAGAAGATGTTCAAACATAGAGCAATGCTGAGAGCCCAGCAAACAAGTGACCAGCAGAACAGAACCTGTAGTTTTTGTGGTTAAAACTGTCTTGAAATTCTGATGGATCTGTCATGTAACAGTAAATGTAAGAGAAAAAAGATTGTGTGAATGTAGACAGTTCTGTCTCTCAGTCAGGCTTCTTCTGCTTCAGCCTGACTGTAAATGTGGTATTGCAGATGATGTCACACTTCATATTAGAAGATATGTATAGACCTCAGTTCTCAGTAGGTCACCCTGTATTAGAACTTACCTACTCTCAGTTCTAGAAACTGGTGCCTTTATTTTTAAGGAGGCAAGTAGTGACCTCAGTTTTAGTGTGATGATTCACATCCATGTGATAATACTTATGTGTGCTTATAGAGTAAAACTTCTTTGTTGTTTCAGTATTTATGATTTTTCTCAAAATTATTCTCAGGAAACCTGTATTCAAATAGTTGTGTTTTTTGTCTGTTTTCTGGGATTGTTCACAGGTATCCAATGCCTCCTGTGGGGAGGTGCTTGTTTTAAAGTTTCTGATTTCTTCTTATGTATAAATCCACTTATTTTAACTGGGATGCCTTAAATATTTGTTCAGAATATAGGTTATAAGCCACATTTCTTGCATTTGCTGCAATTACTTTTAACATACTAGTACAACTAATTCTTTTTGTGCAACTATACTGAAAGCAGTAACAATTTTTCATCTGTTTTAATGTGCAGCAAATAAATCCATGCTGCTTTGTTTTAGGCAGACAATGGAGCTTGTCTTCTTCAGTAATTATCTCCAGACAATGCTGGTTGAATGATGTGATAGCCTAAATGAAAATGATAGTGTATCTCAGGTAAACTAAGCAATTTTGTTCCAACATATTAAAGCCTATTATAACGAAAGGTTATAATATAACAAAGATATATATAATGAAAAGATTATAACGAAAGGTTTTGAATTAATTTCCCTAACCACTGAAATGGTATTTACTAATTGACATTCTCAAGTGTACAGTGGCAATGTGGATATTAATATCTCCTCTTGACAGAGGATGTCAAGAAAGAAAATGATTGTTGACATCATTTAAAGTAAGTCATTTTTCAAACTGGCTGCAGTGATCACTTCCTTCTCCCCTAGTTCTAAGAAGTGGGAAGTTACCACTAAAGACGCCAGTCATTGTTACTTTTTAAGTTAAAAAGTTGACAACACAGTGTCCTCATCAAATGAACAAAGCATTCCATCTCCTAAAGATGACTTTCTATGTAAGAACTGGGAAAGTAGCAGGTTCCTTTGAGGAAGGCATCAGACAATCGGTCTGGGTACAGCCAACTCTCTGCAAAAGGCCTTCACAGGTACTAGGGAATGACAAACAGCAAACCTTAGTCAACCCTTCTCTCTTCTAAAATATCTTTACCTCAGAATCTTTGCATCTGTAGGAAAAGAGTTAAATGATCCTGTCAGGTTTTTTTCTGTTGAAACATACAATTCTGCTTCATGATGGTAGATGAATACCAACACACTGTTATGCTGTGTCCAACCTTAGTTATGTTCCTCCTCTCAAAAAAACCTCACACTTTATGAAGTGTGGTTGCACAGATTTACCTTGAAAAATATGTTGCAGAGAAATACAATACATAAAGTTCTGACACTTGTACTACAAAATGCTCTGCATTTTTTTTTTCCTCTTTTTATTATAAGGAAGAAACTTGGGCACATTCCCAATTTCAAAGTCACCTTTGGAAACAACAACAAAAATACAGAAAAAAATAGAACAACTGATTATTTTCATTTTTCTATGGAAGCATCATTCAATATGGCCTTTTTATGATTTTTGTTTTTGAAGTATCCTTCAATGTCTATAAAATACATAACAATACTTCTCTTTGAGCAGGAGCCAAGCAATCCAAATAAATACCCAGGAGACTCTTGATAGTCAGCTTTTCTTCTGTGCCACAGTTTCCTACAGCTATTATTCTCTATTACTCTTGCAATAATCCATGTTTCTGTGTGATTTATTGCTTAGCTGCATAACTACACAACAGGTTTGTGGATGATGCCCCTCATATTGCTCTTAAAAAATGTAACACTTTTGTACATGCCCTGGGTTTTTTTCACTGGCAAGACTCCAGACAAAATGCTTTCCATGAGGCCTTGCCAGCCAACATGTGGACCCCTGCAGGATTAACAGGATCTCAGACAGGAGGGAGCTGCAGTTTAGATAGTGGTTGGAAAACTCAACATGGTGAGGGAAATGTTAGGGCAAGAGGAAAGGTCAGATCTGGATATCCTGCTGCTTTGTGGGAGAGAGGTGGAGGTGCTGTCTCCTTGTCACTCAGCTATTTTCTCTGGTGGCCTCTTTTCTATCCTGCTTTTCCTCACCTTTGTCCCATACTATTGTGCCAATACAATAGTTTCTCTAGAAATCTCTGCCACAGTCTGGAAGAAACCCCTTCAGGGCCCTATTCTGGGTAATTTGAGTTTCATTTCCTTCACTGTATTCTCTGGTAAATCAGCCCCAGATTTACAACTCAATAGAATAAGAAGTTTGGGGGGAAAAACAAAGAAAGGATAAAAATGTAAATACTTAATTCTGTATTACATCTGCAAAAATTTCCCAAGAAAACAGGACTTCAAGTACAATAACAATACTTGGAGTAGGAAAGAAAAGGAGTAGGATTAGGGAATCCCTACCCCTGATGCATTTTAAGAAGCTAAACCCAGCTTGTCTAGCCTTCCTTCACTGTGGGAGGAGAGAAAAGGACACAGATGGGGGCTGATTCATTTTCTCCTCAGACAGAAGATCTCTTGCAGGTCAGAAAACTATGGCTGTTCTCTATACCTGGCCATAAAAGACAGAGTAACAACCTGTGACATCAGAATCCACTTTGCAGAAGTCTGAAGACTGGTGGTGAAATGGTTTCGGTTTGTATTCGGGATTAATTCTTCAGAGCTATGAGTACTGGGAACACAATTTATTCACCAAAAATTTCAGATGGGCAGTCACAACAGATACTCCAAATTGGATTGTTCTCAAGCAGCCACAGAGCTCTTCTTCCAACCTCCTGCTGGTGGCTGCTGATTGGCATGAGGCTGTCCCGCAGGTAAATCTGGAATGACTTCACATGCCTTCAACCTGGACTGTTACATTTCTTTGTTGGTGCCAGTTCAGTGTGATACACAGAGAGACTTTTATATTAACTGCAATTAAACTCTATTAGACCTTTGATCTGCTACCATGTTGTAGTGTCTAAATAAATACATTAAAGGAAAAGAAAATGTGAAATAATTATCTTCTGAAAGTTGCAGAGCTGAATTTCAAGCTATGCTTTTAGATCAGTTTCATCACATTTTTAATTATTCTAGCTTTTGTGTCAAGGTAAAGAGCTTTATTGGAAAAGATGAGGGGAAACTAGAACAAAAAACTGATGTTTCATTAAGCTGAGAGATGCCATGAACTAGAAATTGTAATCTTCACAACTTTTGAATTAAAAAATCAAATTTCTCAACTGCTGGTTTAGAGGAAGTAAAACCTTACTTTTCTCAAAGAGACACATATTGGCAAGAACAATATCAAGGCTCATTTGGAGATCAATTTTTTAGGATATTTTTCTGAAAGGACAGAGTTAAACACATATGATGGTCAGCCAATGTTGGAAACTGAGACAAAAATGACCATCCTGATAATCAGACTGAAAAACAATTAGTTTCCAGAGTGAGCTGAATAACACTGAGGATTTATTGCAGAGAAGCGGGGGTTTTATTGCATGCAAAGGGCAGCTATAGCAGAGTGCCAAGAGGGATAAAGAGTGGAGCTGGGGAGAAGTAATGCTTTGGTGAGTGCTCCTTATTCTCTTATTCAGGTGAGATCAGGGAACTTCATATGATGAGAATGGGGAAAAATGCTGTGCTTCTCCATTATGAACACAGTTTCATTTAGGAATTAGGCCTCTACTGCCAGTCCTCATGGGCAGCAAAGAATAATGGTTAGGAACTCCTGAACGGAGGTAGAAGCCCTGTTTTCTTCTAGTGCAAACTCCACAAGTGCATAGTGAATCTTTGGGGTATTTCCAGACAAGAATATTGACAGGGGTCTTCAGAGGACTGTTTTTGTGCTCAAAATTTACGCTGTATCATAGAATAGCATTGTGCAGGTCAAGTAAACAACAGACCTTGGTGGAGGGATTTTTAACTTTTCAAGGGGAAGAGAGGAGAAACAATGGCTTTTACTGTCCCTTCAGTATTTTGTGTGCACAGAAGTAGAATTATTTATGTATGTACTTATTTATTTATTTAGTCTACTCTTTGTCCTCATTTGTTCATTGGTTGGTTTGATTATTTATTTAATCTACTCTTTGTGGATACCACAGATCATGTTCTGCAGTGCAATCTGCAGAAATATAAGATGGAGCTGCAAGATGAGGTGTAGCACTAGGGAAAATTTCCATCAAATACTCCAATTATTATGTCTCTGTCTCTCTGGCTGCAGTTCCCTAGAGGTGCCATATGTTTTCATTGCAGTAGGGAACAGTCCATCCATCTCTATGGCAAATGCAGATCTCCCCATGCATACACTGTAGATAAACTGACAAATATGGGAACTACACCTCAGCTGCTTATACCTCTCTTCCCACTCTGTTCAAGGGAATATTAACTTCAAAGTGTATTTGAGAGCATAAAGTTAGCAACGTTACCAAGTGCATTAACCAAACAGACATTATATGTTACTTTGCTTCTTGGACATGCACTGATAACTGCCAGACTGAACACCAAGGTGTGTGCAAAATGTTTTCAAATCTTAACAGTAGCGTTCTGCAGATCTTTGGGCTAATCAGCAGAGAATCAGGCCCAGAAGCTGTAAATATATATGAAAGTCTCATTAAAATCTCTTTTCCTTCCTTCCTTCCTTCCTTCCTTCCTTCCTTCCTTCCTTCCTTCCTTCCTTCCTTCCTTCCTTCCTTCCTTCCTTCCTGCCTGCCTGCCTGCCTGCCTGCCTGCCTCCCTGCCTCCCTGCCTCCCTGCCTCCCTGCCTCCCTGCCTCCCTGCCTCCCTCCCTGCCTCCTTCCGTCTTCCTGAGCTGAGTTCATGAACTGCATTACTTTGGTCCAGAAACAGCTGATTTATTCTTGTTTGTGACACAAGTAAGTGTCCACTTTTCAGACTACAGCAAACCTGTGCTAGATGTGCAAGTGGCACTCCCAGCTCAGATGCAAAATGCAGTGAATTGAATTGAGTAGGCAGGAGCAGAGAACTTTAAATGAAATGGTCAATATGGGAATGGTGCTGCCAATATAAAGTATTCCAAAATCATGAATCCATATATTCTCCCCAGGTAATAAAACTGGATTAAACATCACTTTTTAATTAAAAATAACAAGAGGTAAGATTGTTTTCATGCTCTCTGTTTTCAGAGCTTCCAGGTGCTTCAATATCTCACATTCTTCTTTTCAGCCACAAGTATTAAATACCTAAACATAAGCAGGTAGGGATATGCAAAAGAAACTTGAAATATCATGAGACTCATCATCAAGTTGCAAGAATTGGCAAGACTTCTGTAAGCTTGGAAATACAAACTAGAGGCATTAAATATCACACATTTTTTAACTTTATTTACTAGGCACTTCAGATCCAAATTATTAAGAACAATTTGAGATAAATGATTTGGAAAACTAAGAGCTGCTTCTTGCTAACAAGCATGTCTTTGAGCTTGATGAATATGGGTGGAAATGCAAGATACTGCAGGAATGATCTCTCAGCTCCTGCAGTTTTCCTGTCACATTGGCAGTGATATGGAGAGGGCATTTACCCTCTATGGTTTAAGAGCTGATGGAGCTCTGAAGAAGGCAAAGACATCAGTGAAGCAATGTCTTTTTTGCTGTGCTACTGTTTGATGTTACGCACAGCAATTCCAGATTATCTAGTGGTGGAAAGCATAGTTGGTAGATCTTTGATTCTGTTTCCATTTCCTTTGAAATCTCAAGAGATACATATACTTTTATAAGATAAATAATGGGAGAATACAGTAAATGTTAACTGTGGTTTGAATCTGTAGACAATTCACACTCTTCTTGCAAGGGCCACAGTAGTCTTAGAACTGCTATTTCATTAAGACTGATATATCTTCCATAAAGCTTTTTAAGATCATTTTGAGAAATTACAAAATCTCATGGTTATATGTTGTTGTTCTTTGCTCCTCATCCTCTGACCAAAGAATTACTTTACCTGTTGCAATCATCCCTAGAGACCTCAAACTTTGCCATGTGAACACAGCACAAAATGACCAACTTGTAAGACACTGCACTTTGGGCTTAGAACCCGAGAATTCACGCTTTTTGCTATGAAGGAGTTTAAGTCCTCTAGCATAACCAAGAACCAGTATGGATGCAGAGTAAAAACACTCAACTTCAGTCCTAACCAAAGGGATCATGGTCAGCAAGATTACTGTAGAATGTTCTTGTAGAAGCCTTGAAAGAAATGCTGCTACGGTCCCCTAATGTCATTCTTGCATGTGCCTAAGGTTTGGCTATAAGGCCAAAAATTCCCTGAGACTAGTTTCTAGAGTAGTAAACCATGAGTGCTATTTCTACTTTAACTGAATGAATCTTAGATGCTTAAAAAATCCAGGTAATGAAAAGAACAGTACCCCACACTGCCAAGAAATTCCCCCTAAATATTGTATTTCTAACCTGGTCAGTTTAATGTGTAGCCAGCACTTGATCTGAAGGCCCAGCTTCTGTCAGAGAAGAGTGACCAGGAGCAGCTGAGAAGGGCATTGGCAGCCCTTGTGCTGATCATGCTGCTGACAGAGAAGTCAGGTGGGCCCCTGCTTCGCTACT
Source organism: Odontophorus gujanensis (assembly GCA_013399175.1). Taxonomy (NCBI): domain Eukaryota; kingdom Metazoa; phylum Chordata; class Aves; order Galliformes; family Odontophoridae; genus Odontophorus; species Odontophorus gujanensis. Next base: position 42,266 of record VXAB01000200.1, read on the forward strand.
GTTCAGACAGGAGAATACACCATGCAGTTTAGTGAAATCAGTGGAGCTATCTGATGTGGGCTCGCATATTTTAGAAAGTGTTATGACTATAGCTAAATCTGGCTGGGAATCAATGCAGTCTGCAACATTCACACACCACAATAACAACACACACAAGAAAGAGTGCTTACTTAAATGTATTTCTAAACTTGTTTCATAAGATATACAATCTAGACATTTCTTCTGTACACACATGAGCCTAGACTGGTTATAGGTCAAGGGAATTACCCAGGACCATTAAGCACTGAAAATCAGAATGAATAACTGAAATATATCCTTCTGATGGGGACAAAGGCTCCTGGGATGTTTCCCAGGAGGACAGTTGCAAAAATGGCAGAGAGAACAGGAAGAAAATGCCCAAACAGTTCAAATGAAATCTGTCTCAGAATCTGACAGATACTCATCATGCTGGGGCAGTGCTTGTTTATCAGGACATTTGCAGTCTGTAGTTACAGCGTCTTTTCCTTGGCTTCAATACAGTTCTAAAGTTCTGACATACTGCTCAACCACCATACCGAATCTACATTAATCTGCTGCACTTTTAACTTCTAAATAATATCTAGGCTTATGATAAGGCAAAGAGAAATGTTTAAAAAATCACAAGAACCAAACAAACAAAACCAACACTCCCTCCAAAAAAAATCGCCAAAACGGAAATGAATAAAAGGTAATGCGGCCCCTCCAAGCACAGTGTCCATGTCCCTGGCCCCTGTGCACCTGCCAGTCAGCTATGTGAGCTCTGCCCACACAGCAGGTTGATGATGAAGCATGACTGATGGCTTACTCAAGGGATTTGATATAATACTTTTGTTTCTCCTCATGCCATGGCAAAATTCCTTAGGTGCTCTTGTGCAGTGTATTGTGCACTTCAGCCATCCTACGCACAAGCAGTGGTTGCTGCTGTTGCTGCTGTTCTCTGGTAAACAGTGAGTGATAGCCCATTTCTCATTTCAACAAGAAAAACACCCCAAAAACAAAGGCTGGCTTTGGGACAAAGCACTACAACCCAAAATGGAGCTGTGGCCAAAACTGCCCCCACAGCACCAGCATGCAGCTCATCCCCTACCTGCGTCATCGCCATTCCAGAGAGGCAGAGGCTCAGGCCTGGGCAGTGGCTCTCCTCTTGCATGGGGCTCCTTCACCTGCAAAACAGGAGGACCACATTGAGTCACCAGAGCTGCCTTTTACACTGGGTTGTTGTTTTACAGCACTGAAGAACAAAGTTAATTTCCATACCGAGAAAGTGTTTCAGCTGGTAGTGCAAGGCCCTACTCTGTCTGTTCCAGCAATCAAGGGAAGACTTATGAGGTGCCAGGTACTATGATCTTCCAGAAAAGAGAAAGGCTCTGTGCTTTACTATGATTTGAATTGCATTTTCCACACAAAGCATGCATGTGAATCTTATCTCTGTGGACCAGGCAGGTGGCCCCACTCTCCTGTGTTGGTTCTGCTGAGGTGGGGAAGGGGTAAGGAAATGGCAGGTCTTGGAGGGGTTGTTTTCTGACACAAGGTTGTTTTCTGACATGGCACTGCTTGCAGAGAACTACTCCATTACACAGAACTGGGATGACCTCAGTGGGGACAGGTTTGGGGGAGCCACATACTCTTGAGTATGTTCAGCCTGGGATCTACAGGCCCCTGTTCCCTTCCTAATTAACGTGCTCACCTCATCCTCATCCCTGCTAGTATGGTAGATCAAATTGCTTGTCCTCTGCACTTCCCTTACTCATACTGCACAAGACTTTGGGATAATTGAGAGCAGGATTGTCCTATAGTAACACCTTTGCAAGGACACTGGTCATTGACTTCAGCACTCTAGCTTCTTGGAAACAGACTGAGTGTAGAGATAACCAGTAGGACCATTCATTTCTTAACTCTCTCTATCCCAAAATGACTCACAGGTTCTCCGCCCCACTGAAATGCTGCATCCAGTGTCAAGATGGAAAGCAGAAGCCAACCAGCAAATAATTTCCTACAGAAAAACAAGGTAAAGAATTTTCACTATGATCATAGGTCACACTTCTAGTATCCAAAGACAGTGTATTTTTTCTTGCTAACACAAAACCTTAGATGTGTCTTCATACAGACATAATGTTCTCTAAGTCTGCAGTCCTGAAGGGTTAAACAGATAGTCAGTATGAATCTGGGGCTAAAGTGAGTCACTCAAGTAGACTTTTCAACTCTGATATTCTTTACATTTTTAGTTTAAGAAATGCTTTCATTCAAAAGATTCCCAGCTCAAATGGCAACTTCAACTACTGTTACACACACTCCAAAAATGAAGCTGGAAGGAGGGTGCCCACGGTTGCAAAGTACTGAAGAGGTGGCTCACTTTTCTGATGACATGTTTCTGACTGCCTCTATTCTGGAGATTAAGCACTTTATGAATAACAAGGAAGAAGTAGGCATTTGAGACAGCCTGTGTTATTGCTGCTGTAAAGCTCTGTGATTGAAGTTAAGAACCAGAGGGACAGTAGGACTGAAGCTGCATGGGAATAGAAAGTGTGGGATGAAGGGATAGACAAAGTGATTGATTTGACATATTCCAGGCAGAACTGTGATTATGATTAGAAGAACACCAGTTCAGAAAACTTAGTGAAAATCATTTAAAAGAAACCATACACAAGGCATGGATCTGTCCCTACAGACAGATGTACACCTTTACATACGTGCAAAACAATATATGCAAAAAATATATTGCAAAGTCATGTCAAGAACAGAAAAACGGAAATAAGTGTAATGTGTGGTGTCCATATACAATAAAAAGCTGATTGCTGAAAGCTGCAAACCCTGAACTCTGTCCATTAACGAAGTCCAATGGGAAAACTCTCTTGGCNCATACGTGCAAAACAATATATGCAAAAAATATATTGCAAAGTCATGTCAAGAACAGAAGTGAAATAAGTGTAATGTGTGGTGTCCATATACAATAAAAAGCTGATTGCTGAAAGCTGCAAACCCTGAACTCTGTCCATTAACGAAGTCCAATGGGAAAACTCTCTTGGCCACCCTGCCATGAAACAAGAGATTTTGACGTCAAAATTGTGTAAAGGTGAAAGTTCTGGAAAGTTCTGGAAAGTTGTACAGAGTATTTCGTAACTGCATGTGCAAATATCAATGATATATTTAAGGCCCTAGAGGTACGGCAGTAGTCACCATTCTCTAAATATTTCATATGAAGTATAAGCATTGCTGATTCTTACGTATTAACAGGATGAAATATACAAGGTCACCACATCTATAGAATGAAAAAATATCAAGTGCTTGATTTTTATTATTTTTCTTCTTAATATTATTTGCAGATTATAAGTTTTGCTCTGTTTAAAATTTTATTATTACTTTTTAATAACTCTATGAATATGCTTACCATGGCATTTGGAAAATACTAGATTGCCTGCTTTCCAGGTGACCTTGCTCAAGCCTGGAGTTCAGTGAGGAGACACAGTGGCCAAGCCTTTGTGCTAGATAAGTACACTTAAGCCACAGTAGATAAGATCCAAATAGATCAAATATTTAAAAAATAGTGACTAACTGTAGAAAACAGCGTATTCTTTCATCTCATGAAGCGGAACTTCTCCCTTCCCACTTTTCTTGTTCTCAGAGAATGTGACCATGAAAAGCCAGTCTCCCTGGTGAATGGCATGACCGTGCCATAGGAGTCAGCTACGGAAAACTGCAGCCTCCCATTTGTTAGGGGTAAACCACGTTAGAGGATCTGTCTCTGAAGCAGAGTTTAAAGGTGCTAATCTAAGTTTCGGGATTACTGTGATCTCAGTGCCACTGGAAGAAGATGAAGAGAAGTGGAGGTCAGAAGTTCATACACCAGTGCAAGCAACGCTTGACTGCTTTTGCTGAAAAATATAAATGTAAAACAATTTTCAGTGCTTCATATATTTGGTGCAAATATGATGTTAATTACAAAATTCTGTTTTGTTTTGTTTTGTTTTGTTTTGTTTTGTAGCTGACTGCAGTATCTTTTGGTATTTCCTAAGTCTGGAGGCTTCCTGGAAAAGAAAGATGGGAAGAGAGACAAGGTAGGCATAGAGATTGCCTGTTCTTGCATGTGCTTTTACTGGGAGTACTGCTATATTTAGCATATAGCCAGTGCTCATCTCCTCTGCTGAACAGTGAGAGAAATGTGATCAACCTTATTCATCCTAAATGTCAATTTAAAATCTGAAGCTTAATTTACGCATCAACATTGTTAATTATTTCATTACTGAACATCTTAACAGGAAGAGCTCATTAATGGCAACATATTCTGTATTCTTGAAAGGACATCAATACCAACAGTGAAAGCAGAATACATTATCTAGACTAGACACCACAGCCACTTTGTATTACAAAGGGAAAATTTTGCTCACAGATACCAAATGATATTCCTTAATTAAAGTTATCTGTCTTCGTTGGTGCTTTGTGGAGGGCTGTAGAAAATCTGCTCTATTGAGCAATACACAGTCTTGGGATCCAGAACATTTCTACCAGTGGGATCACAATGTTTTCACTGGAGGTTCTCACTTATTCAAATAAGCCACTGAGTTCTGGATGGCATTAAATATAACGAGATTTACAGCTTCATTTCAGAGACAGTCCCTTCAAATGAAGAGAATGACAGGAAGTGACAAAGCTGAGCATATATTATCTCTGTGTGTTGTGCTTGTGAAATGCTAGCCTGAAGTGAAAAGATTCATAATGTTTGTGACAATAAAATGTCTATAATCAGTCTTTAAAGCTAATTAGCCATTAAAATGAATGGAAGACATCCACATTTCTCTTGAAGGAGTGCAACTCCTTCAGCACTGCTGAGGTCTCAGCAGTGTCATTCTCCTAAAAAACTGCCGTCTCCATAGCCAAGCCATGTTGCCACATACTGCCTAAGCAGCAGCGAAAACACCACCACTGTGCCCAGTGCCCAGGAAGGGCTACCACCACTTCAAGTAACTGCAGTCAGCCATAGCATCTGAAATGAAGAGTGGCCTGGACTGCTTTGTTCTGGTGTTCAAAGCAGGAACCCTAGGTGAGTCTGAAATCTTGCTTGTTAGATTAGGATATGGCTATTGTATCATCTTTCCAACAGGTGTTCCCAGGCACATGCAGAGGTTTACATAGGTGGAGCTCTGCCTGTGGGTGGAAGAAGCACCAGGGTGGATTTCCATAAAAAAACTGTAACTTGCTTTGGGATTGTTTATGTTGAGATCAAGCCAGCTTGAAGAGGCATAATGAAGTGAGCTGCAGAGCTTAGAGAAGCCCATTGTCTCTATTCCAGGTGTTAAAATATTGTTTCTCCAGCCACTATGTTTCTCCACACAGCATTCTGCAGGCTTACTCTGCATCTCTACATGGGGCACCTGTCCTAAGCCTAATGGAGATAGGCTTAACACAGCTTTCCAGACGGTTACAACCATAAATACACAATGCATGTGCTGATTAAGACACCTATCTACAATCCTATTCTCTTTTTCCAGCTCTCAGAAGAATTCAAGCCTACACAAAGTCCCATGCTTGTGTTGTGAAGGTCAGAAAATACATGCTTTTTAGACACGCTTCTCGTTATGTCCCCGTGGAAATCATCATTTCTGAAGCGCCGTATAGCCAAAGTGACAAATCAGAAGTCTCACTGCCCTGCTAATGTGCCATGGATGAAAAGAGCATGAATTTATTTTGGTTCTCTCATCCCCAGCCATCAAATTCTCTCCTGATGAAAGGTTTTGCCAAAGCTGAACTTTCTTTTATAGGAAGTGTAGTTTTTCAGCATACACAGGAGGTGAAATTGTTTATGTCTGAGAAGAAGCAAGTTACCTAGCTTTGCAAAATACCTTTTCTTCTTCAGAATAGCTATCATACAGATCTGAAGGATTCTCTTCCAAGGAGAAACACCAACAATAGCGAGAATAATGTTCTTCAGCTGCATTACTTATTTACTCAGTCATTTCCCATCATGTCTTTGCTATATAACAGAGAAGCATTTGGCACAGGTGTTTCTTATTGATAAATGTCCTTCATTCATAAAAAGAAATATTTTATTCAGGCTGCAAATTTCATTTCCAATAAATATATTGGCTTCACACTGGCAAATGTCAAATTTTGGGAGATCTTATTTGTGACAAAGTTTTTTCCTCCTATAATTATCAGAGAAAGGAGAAACAGAAGTTCATTCTGAATTTGGTGGAAATTCAGGTACATTATGTGACTTCAGAGTTACAATCACAACTGCTGTAAAGTCAGAAGTGATCAGTATAATGATCTTCTTTGATGCAGCTACGGGTTAATTGCTAAATCACCCCCCTCCCCCCCAGTCTTTTGCATCATTTCATAGTTGATCTTGTGTTCAGGATTTCAAGTGATGGGAAATGTACCCTTCCTTACATGAGTTATTTAAGATTTTTTTGAACTTTTTTCTATTACTGATTGTTTTTACTTACATTGCTTCTTTGAAGAGCTATGCAGTACAAGTAGCTACTCTACCACAGAGGTGTTTATAGACCATGACCAAGTTGGCTCTCATTTTTGATGAATTGGAAATCTTTCAATGGGAGTAGAACAATCTTGAAATTTAGCACAAGGGAAAAACAAGTGTCCACTTGTGTGGTGGAGGATGCCTCCACAAACATTATGCCCACTGATTAATTGTATAATTATTAGCAGCATTTTATGGATGGAAAATCTAAATAACAAAGAGGTTGAAAACTTGTTTCAATTTAAATCTCTGTTCAAAGGACCTAGAATAGACTCTATTTCCCAATTCTCCAACTAATTTTCACAATTAAGTTATACCCTATAATTCATTCTTATGTAAGTATGACAATCAGCTTATACATACAGTGGGTTTTATGCCAATGGAGAAACTGTTTCTTCTGCAAGTCTTCGTGATGCTCATCAAGCACATGGGAATCCTTTTTTTCAAGGCCTGTGCTTCTGCCATGTATTCAAATAAAATGAAACTGAATTCAGTTAAGAGAGACAGTGACTCTCATAAATCTTCCTAAAACGACTAACAAACTCTTTATGTGTATGAAGTTTGTTCAGAGACTGTAGTGAATTACTCAGAAACAGAGCTAAATTTGTCTCTGAATGATTACTTCTGTTGCAGCACATCTCCAGGTCTTTGCAGCTTAGTGAGAAGAGGTGAAAGATAACAGCTCCAATTGTGTGCTGGACCCACACTGAGACAGCTGTGGTTTGCAGCTGTTGGGATAAACAGAAGCAACTTATCTGAGGGGTGCTGTGGGTTATGTGAGTCTTCCTTAGGCTGGTAGTGGCTAGGTTTTTAATGCTGGCCCTGGAAGCTGCCACAACCTAAGGACACTTAGCCCTGTGCAGTGCCTACATGAGCAAAGGTAGAGGGCTCTCTGTAGACATCCCTGCGTACAAAGACACTGTCTTCTTCAGAAGGGAGAAAATCCTATAATCTTCATGGAAATCATGTCTTTTTACAGAAAGTGAAGTACAAAAGCTGGGTAGAGTAGGGGGACAGACACATACTTTGGCCCTCAGGAGCAAGAGCACAGTGCACCCATTGTCTGTCCTGCTGGACCCAGACTTCCATTTATATTGAGTTGTACCTATTCTGACGAAGCATATAGTACTTTGCTATATGGACATCTTAGATGTGCTATTAATTTTGAAATGTTTGTATTCATAAAGCTCTAGTTCAGTGCAATGACAACAAGTTAAAGCAAGTATTTTCATAACAAAAGTCTTTCTGCTGTGCATGAATTAACAGACCGTAGTTATATCTGGTCCTTTTTTCTTAGTACTTGATTGTTCCTCCCTTCACTTTTCCTGCTAAGGCAAATTTGACCTGAAAATAAAAAATGAAATGAAACTGGTTAGAAGCAATGAGTTTTTGGAGGATGACTGTCTACCTGTGCTGTACTTTAAATCATATTTTCATTAATTTCTGACAGCTCAAGGACATAGCAAAGAACTGATTCTGTTCTCTGTTTAAGACAATGGAAAATTCCAACTCACAGGACAGAAAGATGATCTCTTGGGGAAAAGAAAAATGAAAGAACACATTCTAGCTGGCATGAGCTATACCTTTATTCATGTTAAATGTGAAAAATCAATTGACATTTTAGCTGATGGACCTCTGTTACAAACATCTGCAGAGAAAGAAAGCAAACTAGCAAAAAGTGTCCTTTTTTATGCTTGGGTTCATTTAAGGTTGCAGTGTTAGTAGTATGTATGTGCAGAGAAAGAAATGAAGTTTTATTTCTGTCATTGCAGTCTTGCTGTAGATGGGATATTAATGGATGTCTACATAATGCCAATGCAGTCTGCTGTGTACAAAACCTGAGATAGAATTGTAAACAACTATTACAAGACCATGTTATCCTACACCCACATTTTGCAAGAGATCATGGAGCTGGAGTGATACTGGCTTGGTAAGGAGGGCAGTGATTGTTGTTTGCTATTCAAAAACAGGAACAGAAACTGAAATAACTTGAGCAAATAAAAGTGGTCAATGGCTACGTCAGAAATGTGATTAGCTCTTATCAAGGTGTTTCTTCTAGCTCTCATGACAAAAGTGGCTGGGTCACTCATGTGTATTAGAGTTAGATAAACTTCATATGCAGTTTACATCCACTGCATCAGATACAGCTGGTGACGTCCTTTGAGTGACTTAAATACGGTCTCACACACTACTGGCACGTACTGGCATTGGTTTCCAACACCTTTTTCAGTTTTCCTTGCCAGGCAAAGTACCTCACATTCTATCCCAACTTGCTCTTGCTGTCAGCCACCCTGGTTCCAGCACAACACATACATGTTAATGTAAATGCACATGTTGGTATAACGACATGATACTGCTGGTAAAGATAAACTGTGAAACAGTATTCTACCCAATAAATAAATTGTGAGACTCAAGCTGTATAACTCTGTATAAACATAGTTCTTATCTGGATTGATGTTGTTTACGCTGGCCAGCCATGCAGCAACATCCAGTTGGGCTGGAACCTTCCTTAGATCAGATTAAAATCTAATTTCTTTGCTCCAGTTTCTGCCCACAGGATGAGGTTTAAGGTAGGAATGAATAGGTCCTGTGTTCTTTACCTTGGTTCTTGCACTCTGGCTTTCTGTTTGCAAAGAATCTTTTTTTGTTGTTGTTCTGAACACCTCATGGTTCGATATTTGATAATGTGATTATTAACTAGTCTTGATCTTGCACAAAATGACTGGTAGATAACATAAACATTTGAGGATATTTAAAATTCAAGTTCCTGCATGCTTACTGGCCATACATGTTGGTCCCTAACCTCTGATGTTGTGGGCTGTCTTTAGCCATGGGTCTTGAAGAGAAGAACGAGGGACATTTCACTGTTCATTGCAAAAAATAAAAGTATCAAAATAGGTCTTTTTGACGTGCTTACACTTTGTCTTCCAACTCTATCTCTAATCCTAGCACCAAGAAAAAGGAGACTTGTAAAAGTGAAAAATATTTATCACACTAATAGATGTAAACAGTTCTTGCAGCTCTGGAAGGCAGTTGATCCCACTTTCACTGTACAAGCATTTGCTTGCATTCAGAGTTACATAATCAGATAAGCAAGTAAGGATTGCCTGTATGCTCTTTCATGGCTTTTCACTTCATCTCTCTGATTCAAAAGGAGGTCCCCATTTGTGCTTGGAGAGTCAGATTCAGATTTTCTGTTCCTTCAACAATGTGTAGTATGTGGGTGATTTTTCAGTAGATGTAGTACAAATTCGATCATTATCATGGAGACCTTCAGTAAAATTAATTGATTTGTGAATTGTGGCTTTGCTCCAAGAAAAACCTATATTTCTCCCTCAAAATAAGTGAAACAGTATTTTTAATGAAAGGATAAAATACGATCCTAAACCACTCAAATATGGCAACAGTTGAACTGGAGCTGAACAGATTTTAAGTGAAAAAGTGACAGGATTGAAGTTCAGTTCTCAACAGCCTCACCACAAGGCTGTTGCCAAGACACAGAGGATTCAAAGCTAACATACACAGCAGTTTCACTGAAAGAAAATACAAATGTTCCATAAAGGCATCAGGCACAAATATTTTTTTCCCTAAAGTTCCCTACAAAACTGAGAAGTGATCAACAGACTTGGTGACAGCTGGCTAGGGAAACTGGCACAGACCTTTAGATCTACAAATATTCCTATAGGTTTTATTTCCAATATTCTAGATATCACTGGAATGCCATGCAAAGAAGAATCAAGCTCTGAATTAAAATTTCAAGAACAGAATAGATGTGGCACTGAGAGACATGGTCAGTGGGCACAGTGTTGACATATTGGTGGTTGAACTAGATGATCATAGTGGTCTTTTTCAACCTCGACAATTCTATGATACAAACATAGTTTTGTCCTGAAAGACTTGGGAATGTCCAAACTTTTTTCCATCCTTCTACGGTTTAGGCTGGGACAAGTGTAAATTCGAAATAGTCTTTAGTATGTGAAAATGTAAAAACAAAATCACAGTCTATTGGGCCCTGTAGCTTTGAGAGGATGAAGGGACTAAAGACTGCAAACACTGTCATCAAAGGCAAGCCAGAAAGGACAGGCAGGATGCAGATATGTCTGTAGAGTATCTTCTGAATTGGGTGTGAAAAGTCCCTTCAGTGCAGAAGCAAAGAACTGCAAGTAGCTCAGGAAATGGCCAGTTATCGGTTAAGTTTCATGTTCCAGTTCTGCCTGTAATGCAGAGATAGTCCTACAGGAGCCACGCTTTGAAGGAGGAACCAGTTTAGCATAACAAATTTGTACTGACTATCCGTATCTTCCAAGAAATATTTCCAGTTACTTATTTTCAAAGAATTCACCTGAAACTGTAGTGTGTGGAAAGTAACTGCCAGTTGAAATGCAAAGTGATATTCTGAATGTGTGATGTCAACAGCGACATAACCTGTGATTAGATCCTTGCTCTCTGAACTGTCTCTTTGTCACTAAATTAGTCAATATCATTGTACATGATAAAATCTATTTATATAAAAGGCTGCTTTGATGTGTTTTGTATATAATAAGCTGGTATGTTGATGTTTATAAAGAAAACAAACACCTTCAGAGAGACCTGGAAAACTTTTAGCATTTTGGAAAAGTTAAAGCAAAGCTAAACAGAAATACAGTGGAAACTCCAGAGTTTCAGTTTTGAAAAAAGAGCTACTGATGGCTGAAAAAAATAAAAAAAAAGTACACAGATTTCTGAAAATCTTCCAGTTATAGTAATCGGATTTTAAAGATACTTTTCTTTTTAGAAATATGATATTTATCTTGACAGAGTATTACCCAACAGATTCATTATTCCATGTGTTTCCCTTTGGTGCTTTGAAAAGAAAGCAGGTTTGTGCTTCTCATCTGTAGCCATTCCCTCTGTAGCTGTCACTTATTATGTAAAACATAAAAAAGATTGTTTTATTTCTGGATGCTGTGTGTGCAGATATATTTTCCTTTCAGTAGATGTATCTTGGGGTTTGGAGATTTAAGCCTCAGTTACTGTTGGCTCAATTTAAACACCAACAAAACTTTAGAAATGAATTGACATCATCTCAATAATACTGCCATTCGATATCTGTTTTCTGAGGTAGAATCTGTATTGGCAACTGCACAGATGCCTTTTCAGAAGCATTAGACGCTTCATAGTAAGAGTAACAATAACCGTCAGCTCAAGGGGAAAATCTGTTGACATTAGTTATCTAAATTTTTCATTTTAGGAGTGTTTTTTGAAAAGCACTTCATAGACAGCAATCTCTGTTTTAATCTAATAACTCAAGGCTGAAGACAAATACTGCAGCTGTGACGGATCTTGGTTTAATGTCTCTCCAACATAGAGAAATCAAATCTGTTTCTCCCACTTCCCGTGAGGCTACTTACCTGTTGTTAAAACCCTGACCAGACTCAAAAATAAGACCTTTGGAAAGTAGACAGGAGTCATAGGCTTCCTTCTCATCTACATCAGTGCTTCATTCAGTGACTGCTTGACATAGAAATAATCTTTGAGGCAGTAAATGGATCCCAAGGATTCATTTCGTTCACCTCGGGAAAGCTTTCAAGCAAGCTACTGGGTTCTGTGTGTGCTCTTACAGACTAACACAGCTGCAAAAAAAACCAGAGGCATTAATAGGAAGTGTTAAATCCCCCACTGTCACCTAAACAAACTCATTACTGATTGGTGAGAAAATATTTGGGAGTGGGGGAGGTGTTTGTGCTCCCTTACTATTAGAGTCTGCACAGGTATTTTAGTTTCAGTGTTTTTCTCAGGCTTGTAGCTTTGGAAAATTTCAGCAGTAATACCACTAATGGGAGAGTACCCACTTTTTTCTGTGGTTTGGAGAAATACATCTGTTCCCATTTTGTGTTTCCCACTTGCTTGCTCAGCTCAGAATTCTGCCTCTGTAAGATAGAATATCTAAGTACTTAATTGCAGGCAATGGTTTTTGCTCCAGAAGACAGGTATTGTAGTTAGGTGCTATCACACCTTTTTTAAAACATTTATTGATTTCATCACAGCAAAAAAAAGTGATAATAATCTGACCCTGTATTCATTTATCTAACAAAGAAAAACATTCTTTGTTTCATGGGAAAGCAAAAGCAATGTGGTTTCACGTGGCAGCTTGCTGCTAAGGATTTCTTAATTGGAAGGGTTTTGATTCATTTTCAGTTCCTTAAAACTGGTCATTTCTAAAGTCCCATGGGTATGACTCCCTCTACTTCAAGAGTGTCTCTCACAGGAGATCAGATGGGGTGATGCTCCTACAAAGCTCTTTATAAGAAAAATGTGATACTTTTCTTCCCCAAATTTATTTCCCCAACGTATACAAAACCAGTGCCCTCTTTGCCAATTGGGCTCAAAAACAATTTTGAAAGTGTATTAAGAATCTTAAGCATTTTTGTTGGCTCATTTTAATACCAATATAAATATGAAGTGATACAACATAGCCATACAAATTCCTTTTTCAACTTCACCACTGCCTTGGAAATAACTATATTTCCATTAAAGCAAATTTTTAAAAGAGTGGACTTAACTTGTCTTTGAAATCCAGACAGCACATTACAGAGACTCTTAAAACATCACTGCTGACTACTCAAAGAGGGAGAAAGATTTCAGAAAATGGAAGGGGTATAATTGGATACATAGCAAGTGCACTGAGGAGTCCTGGGACGTGGGAATTGTATTAAATTACCTTAAATGAGCTGTGTTAACTAACACTGTAATAGGATTTACAGAACACATGACTTTACTTAGAGTTCTTAACCAATTATAACCTCTTAAAGTGGAAAATTCTAAACAAAAGGTTATTTGGAAGCTCTAGACAGAAAAAAAAGGTGTATTTATGAACTGTAGAGGAATGCAATAGCTGCAGCACTAACAGTAAGATGGAAACAAAATTATTCAAAGCGACTCACACCGAGCAAGAAAATTTGGATGTCCTGTGATATCTGTGGCTTCTCAGGATAGACAGAATGGTGCATATAGAGTAACTGGAGGAAGAAACGGTCTTTTCTTTATGGAATGTGTTTTTGGGGCAGAAATACACTTCTTTAGAGGGAAATGACATATGAGGCATGGTCCTGCTCTTCTTCAAAAGCACTATCTTGGGTGAGAAGAAGAGTCAAGAACTGGCCCAAGGGAAGTACTAGCAGGGAGGAATGCAGGGAGGTTTCAGCTCAACTCTCCTCTCCCAAGCAGTCCCACTGGTGATATAACCAGGTGGCACAGATGGCCTTGCAGGTGGTTCTACCTTTGTGCCTCCCTTCACTGTGTGCAACCCCTGACCATGTTATAGTATGACTTACTGGTCCCTTGATGCATGGGACTGAATTTTAAGTCCTGATTAACTTGCTATTTTACTGACCTAGTCTTCATCTGCCTAAATTCAGACTTATGTATGAGTATGTGAGAGTTATTTTATCTTCAGTGCTGTTACTTTGCAAGATAGGAGTATTAATTGCCTGTCAGGTTGTTCTTATGACCTCATCACACAGTGCAGCAGAGTCTCTTAATTATCTTCTACGTAGCACTGAATTATCTTCCAAAATTAACTATTTGAGGAATGGTTACCAGATGGGTAATAAAGAGATTAGTATCAAACTCCAGTAGATAAGTGCAATTCCAGTTGACCTCACTAAATACAGCCTTTGAAGACCAAATGAATGTCATATAGTGTTATGCTGTAAAAATATATTCTCTCCAAACAAAGCGCTTTTTGTCTGGTTTTGTTCACCTTTAGCACCGGATACTAGATATTGCCAGGAGCAGGATTCAGAGCTCAACTTTAGCTGTAATGTCTGGCTAGCTGATCCTCAGAAGTGGGCCTTGTCTGTCCTACATGTCCCCAATTTTGTCCTGCTGTGTCTGCCTGATATTCCTCACACTAAGTGTGCTATGGTTTTCCTGGTTGCTACCACCAATGGAGCAATGAATGCATTTCTCTGATTTCTCTATTAGCAAAACTATTTGAATCTCTGAGTGGAAAAGGTGCTAGCTAAACACAAGATCTTAAAAAAGAAGAGAGAGGAAAAAGGAGAGATGTAATTTCCAGTCTAGGTACTGTGGAAACCCTGCAGAAAAGTACATCATTTTCCAGCTGCAGATGTCCTCAGGGAAAAACTGCGACAATTAGTTACCTTAAAATAGGAATTACTTTAATTATTATCAGTAGTGTTGAACCAGCATGCAGAAAGGATGAGAACATGTTTTTAAATTTTGATATTGACTTGTCCAATTAATTTACTAAATGTATGGCACCTGAACAGGCCTCTGATGGATGTACAAATGACTGAGTGCCTCACTGCATATTTGTAAAGCAGATGATTGATGTATCACATCATTCTTGAATCATGGAACTGATTTATATGCTGTGTGCTATAGACATCGCTTTGTCAGTTGGGACTGTAAAAACCCCTACAGGCAATTGTCTGCTATTCAGTCTTTGCCATTCACTGAAATTACACATAATTTTAGCCTGTGCATTTGCAAACTGTGCTTTGCTATTTCCATTTGAAAATGCTTTTGTGTTAAACATTTTTGACTCGTCTAAATAAACATTATCCAAAATAACCCTATATCAATCCATTACAAAACCATGAAAGTACGTAATGCATTTAGATTTAATCCCTGAAACAAAGCCTTTTCCCACCTCACTTGCATATAGCTTTCACAGCTGATCTTCCCAGCTACTGAGGATATAAGCAACAGAGATATCTGAGATTTCTTTTCATACTGGTAAAGCTATAGGTTCTACAATGAAATCATATTTGAATTGCCAGTCTTTGGATATGCACACAAATGCCGAAAATACAGATACCTATTGGCAGATATATAACCCTCTGCACATGGGAGGAGATATGTATTCAAATGTACTTAATTCTAAATTCCATTAAAAATCCATTAGCGACACATTTGTATCAATAGCTAAAAGAGCTTTAGTGCAGTCAGCTAGAAACAGCTATTTAGGAAATAGCTGTAAGCTGTGCCAATGAAAATGAGTTTTCCATTTGAGACTGTCAATTTGCAGGATTAAACTTAAACTACTACTTGTGGCGTTCCAGAAAATATAAACTTTGTGCAAACAGATGCTGAATGGAGAGAAATATAAAACACCATCTTCTCTATTCTGAATGCTCACACTGAACCACTCACTCCTCTGAAACCCTCTGTCATTTTCAGACAGTGCTATAACACATTTCTGGAGCTTAATTTGATTTGCGTGTTTACTTGTATATGAAAAGTAAAACAAAAGTTATAGAGGTGCAGCGGCAATGGATTTGGAAGTTAAATTACATACAGTATACAAATACTTCCTTTAATGGTTTTGACATTCTTCTTATCCTTTTATCACTGTTGGAAACACAATATGGACAACAGGATTTCCCAGCAGGTTTTCTCTCGCAGTACAAAGCACAGTCCCCCATCCTCTGGTCTTTATACAAAATACATAAATAAATAAAAATGTAAGAATGTAAAATATACTCTGAAGTATGGAATAACTAAGTATAAAGGCAAGACCATCCTACACATGAATATATTGTACTCCAGCAATGTTACTTTGACTCCTCTGTTTTGACAGGTTGTTCCAGATCCCTGTAAGTCTTATATTTAAATTCTGCTTATAACATTCAGTTTTCTATACTGTATAATAACACATCTTGTCGTTCTATCTGTGCTGTATGGTAGCTTAAATACCATAGTGGTGAGGCACTGGAACAGGTTGCCCAGAGAGGCAGCGGAAGTCCCATCCCTGGAGATATTCACGTCCAGGCTGGACCGAGTTCCGAGCAACCTAATCTCACTGTCAGTGTTCCTTTTCATTGCAAGGGAGTTGGTCCATATGATCTTTAAGGGTCTTTTCCAACTCTATGATTCTATATGGGCTAATGGAAACTGATGCTGTTTGGACTGCAATGCCTTTCCCAGACATAAGTTACCCTGGTATTGCTAGGTGTATAGGTGAGTTTTGTTTATTTCCTGTCTCCATCCAGGGCAGAAGTAAATCCAGAGGATGGAGGGCTGCATTCCTCAGTGAATGGGCAAAGGGTCTGCTTTGCTGTATGTGGGTGCTATTTATCTGCTGAGCTTCACTGAGCTGGGATCTTTAACAAGCTCTTCACAGTGTCATCCAGGAACGCTTTCTGGAATAATCTCTGTTAATTTAAGATCCTGTAATGTGTACCAAGTAGTTGCAATTATTCCATCAAAGTACATTACAGTGTTTCTGTCTCTATCAAGTGTAATCTGCCATCAGGTTGTTAATTTCCCTAGGTTTATTAAAGCCTTTCATAGTCTTCTCCATCTTTCATTTCCCTGAATAATTCTGTTATATGACCTTTTCTTAAAACCTATTTTTCCTTTCAAATAATATTTTGTCACAGTACTTTTTTCATAAATTCATTCCGAGGTTAATTGTTCCATACTGGACTTTCTAGATTTTTATTTCTTCTGTTGTTCATGTGCATATGTTTGTGTAATAATCAGTGCTTATCAGGGTATAAATTACATAAGTTAGAAAAGGTGCATCATTGCCAATGCAGATCATTAATAATGGAGAATTTCTTTCCAAAATGTGTGAGAAAATCATCTATCTTCCCTTTAAAAGCTTAGTCAAATGAGTTCCCAGACTCTTTCTTTATGAGAGCTAGTCAGATATTTCCTTCTCTCATCTCCACATTTTCAAATCAATTGAAAGGTATTTATTTTTATAATGTCCCTTTTGACAATGTACTTCACCTGAAGCATATTCTTACCCCATTTCATATGCAAGTTTCTAAAAGCCATGTATTATTTATAGGAGAGAATCATAAGTAGAACTATCTCAAATAATTTCCCAACATTTGCTCTGGCTTCTTTTTTCAGCACTTCTTATGCCTGAACCAGGATTTGAAATATAATAAAGTGTTGAAATCTGAATGAAGAACTCTACTACTCACAGGAGCTTCAAAGGTTTTCTAATAAAAAAATACATTCTTGCTATCGATCTGTTAGTTGGTTCCAGAAGTGTCTTTGAGAATAACTATCTTCCAATAAGAAGAACTCATCCAAATTTGTGGCAACATTGATTCCCTGCAACTCTAAGCAAGACATTCTTGATGCTGCTTGCAAAAGACACTGGGCATGAATGAACTTGGGAGGGTGGAGAAAGACGGGTTAACTCCCTCTGCAGCCTCCATCTTCTTTCCACTTCTATTCTCACTGCATTGCCACTGCCAGCTATGCTGCAGCAGCAAAAAAAAGCGTGAAGAGACCAAACCCATATACCAGTTTTGCCCATGAGACCCACCATATCACACCTGATGTGGGGACAGGTGTCTCCTTGGGCTGATGGGTCCCAGTGCACTGCTCAACATTGTCATGCTGTGGTGGCTGTGCCGAGCACACATATCTCTCCCAGCAATGTAAAGTCACATTGCTCTAAAGGAGTATACACGTTCATTTATTCTTTCTCTTTTGTCATCCCTTAGCTAGGGGCAGTACAGTGTTTTTGTTTAACTTTGGGGAAAAAAGATAACTCCTAACATGCAGGACTTTGGTCTACTAGAATGAAATGTGTCCAGAATGCTTCAGGACACATGCCAGCTGATAGATAGAGCAACAGGAGATTTTTTAGAGAAAGAAGAGGAAAGAACAGAACAAGCCTTAAACCTAGCTATTGGCTGTATTTGAGTAAAAAAAAAAAAAGATATTTTGAGCTTGCTAAGAAGGTCTGCTATCTTTTGTCTATTTAGAGGATAGTCAAAACAAGGGCATTACAATTCAGCATAAGCAGCATACACATATCAAGCAGGGTATGAAGGATTTTTTTAAAATGAATATAGCCTACCTTGAGCAATTCAGCTTGAGAGATTTGAATCACACCCAATTTTCACCATGCTCACCTCTCCCAGTGTAAGAGAATGTTAAGCAGGTCTAAAAGGTGCCAACCTTCTCTTTCAAAACCAGCCTATTTGCACATCATACTGTGCTGCAATTTATTTTAAAAGGAAATTTACCCTTCTCATCAAGCTGGTGGTGTTTACATGATCTGAAGTATGTAGATACACATGCATGAAGAGGGATAGCCATTGTAAATCATCACCCTGGCAGTGCTCCAAGGCCTCAGGGCTTCAGCTGTTGCACTGATTGAGCAGATATAAGCTTTACACATAATTAATTCAAGCCAGTTACAATAATATACCTATGTAAGTCTTTTGAAAATTACCATTTTTTTTCCTGGAAACACTTGAAAATTATCTAGTAACAGATATTCAGAGAAAATACGTGATCATCCAAATAATAAAGAAGGTTTTGAGGAGGTTTTATCTGTAATCATTTATGAACTCCAACTGACACTTGCTCTAATAGAAAGTCTTGGGGAGGTGGAAATGGAAGAATACAATAAGAAAAAGTCTCAATACACTTTGTTTCAATATAATCTTACTTATGTCAAGTCAATTTTAAAGACTCTACAACATAATTGGTATCACTGTAAAAAAGCAATAAAGACTTCATCTCCCAATTTTTTTGTTGGAGTTAAAACTAGATATACAGACACATGCTCCCTTGGATGATGTGGTTTAATCAGGTTGTTTTTTAAAAGGCTTTTCTCAAATTGATCAGAATTACTGAAACATGTCAGAGGTTTGTTGCCATGAATAAGCCCTTAATAATATTTCACAGCTGTTCACTCTGTGGATTTATTTGTCCTTGAGTGAAAGGAAAGGGTCAGTGGGACCCTTGTAGATGTCTGGACACAGCAAAGGAGCAGAGAATGAAGAGTAATGGGGAAAAAGAGACAGGAATTAACCAGCAAAGGCGACTGGCATACCCCAGACTATCTACTGGTTTAAGAAGCAACCTTCTCTTCTCTTTGAAATATAGACTGCCTCTGCTCAAGTTCATTGGTTTAGAATGAAGGCAGTTATCTCACACTTATGCAGTTCTTGCAGTTGTAGCCCCTGAGCAGGTCCTCACCCAGCAATTTCTTTAAACCTAGAAAAGGTCAGGTCCTAGCTCCTTCAGTCTTTATTATTACAAGCTTCCTGCATGGTTTACTGGAGAGAAAGAGGCAGTGACCTTACATTTAATCTCATCAAAGTCTCCGTGCTGTAACTTACTTAAAAGGCTCCTTATGCAGGGTAGCTTTAGCCAAGGAGTCTTTTGCCAGACAGTGTTATTTTTAAAGCAGCGTGCAAAATATCCCTTTGCTGCAGACTCCAACTGCTGACTAAGCAGACTCTTCACTGCCTGCAGAAGAGAGAGTGCTGAGGGAAACTGCCTATAGCCAAACCCATCCCATATGCATGCAAAACCCAGTGGAAATCAGTAGCGAGGTCATGCAGCTTGTATAGCGATACATGTGATTTATGGCAAGGCAAAGGACTTGCAGAATCCCCTCTGTCTGATGTTTTATTTTTTAATGCTTCAACCTGTACAAAGTTAATTTTCTACTAATGAAGTAGAATAGAGGAGTAATTAACTCCTCAGCTTGTGCATATGTTTCCCCCACATGCCATTCCTGGGTTTCTAAAGTGCACAGGACTTCCTCTTTCACTCACTGTTTGAATTTCTATGTTTAAAATGCAGCAGACGTATTAAAAAAAATGTTTCTGCCATGAGATCTGCGCTCACAGTCTGATAAATCCCTTGTCGCATTTGCTCTGCTTTGTACTTGGAAAGAGTCTTACTTGCTTTTTTTATGTTTGTACAACTCTATTTTGTGTGTGTGTGTGTGTGTGCACTCTCTGAGCTGGAATGAGCCCATCGATGATGATGGTTTCTGAGCACAACAAAAACATTTGGCTTTTCTCCACAAGGCTTAGACAGAGCTGGATGAAGCATGAAAGGTCCACAGTCTGCCTCAGAAGAGCCCCTCCTTGATCATTTTCAGTGAAAGGAGACACTGCATCATTCACCTCTTCTTAGGAAAATTCCTTGAGCTAAATTATTGTTTCTAAAGAGGAAATGTCACTGGAGGTATTTAAGGCCAGGTTGGATAGGACTCTAGGCAGACAGATCTTGTGGGTGATAATCCTGCCCATGGTGGTGGAGTTGGAACTGGATGGTTTTTAAAGTACCTTCCAACACATTCTATGACTCTCATAGAAACTCATAGAAACTCATATGTTTCTATGAAGTAATGAGTAAAAAAATACGGTCTTTTACCAAGTACAAAACAATAGGTTCTATTTCTTATAACTATCTCAGGGAGAGAATATCATCTCTCCACAGTTTGTGTAAAGGAGGGAAATGCTGCTTACTGTGGTTACCAATCAGTTCATATGTTGTGAGTCTAAATCATGGCCCTTTGGCCTTGCACAGCCACGCCCTTAGTGAGAAACTTGCACAGAAAGCAGACAGAAGGAAGGCCTGGCTCACCTTGCTGCTTGGCTGGCTCTCCCAGGAGCAGGACTCGTTCTCCTGTGACACGATACCCCGGGGGAAGGAATGGTCACCCAGGCAGGTCTGGCACAGGGGGGCCTCCAGCTCCGCATCCCCTGGTGGTAAATGCATCACAGTGGGTCCTGGATATTTGAGGCTGGCGTTCGGGTGCTTTTCCACACTGACCATTGGGCTCTTAATCCACCTCCGTACCTGTTGACAGAGAAAGAGATTACGGACCCCCCCTGTATGCTTTATGGCAGCATCTAGTATAGAGCAGCAGGGGTTCTGGTGTGGATAAAGGCATAGAATTGAAAATAATCAGATGCCATGATGGGGTCTGATACCACGTAGACTTTGGTCTGTGAAAACCATAGGGCTCTTTTATGCTGAAATCACTTGCTACCTTGTGCAAGTCTGTCATCAGTTTATCTACATCACTAGCTTTTCGGGCTTTATAAAGATATTAAATTAAATATTAAATATGGTAGACTATTGAGAAGAGGAATACAACTACCCAAAGCAAGTACACTGTTCAATTCTCCTTGTTGACAGAAGGCAGCATGTTTTTGCAGGGATGCAACAGCAGTCACGTAAGTTTATTGCAGTCCCTTTTCCACAGCAGTATCTTTTGTTCATCTCTGACTTAACATACTGTCTCAGTCTTCTCCGTGTCTCCTGACACATTTGAGATCATTCTCTCCCATTGACTCACCCTGGAGTTTGACCCTGGACCTTGCAAGCCTCCTGCCCTGCATTTCCCTTTCTCCACCACTCCCTGTGTGGGACATGGTCTACTGCATAAGGGTGAGCCTGGCCACTCTCAAGGCATGACATGAGCCCTGAGCACATTGTTTGCTCCTCTTTCACTTCTCCCACTGCCTCTTCTATGTCATGGGAGTTGAACTCACTGGGCTTTCTAAGTCAGGAGCCAGAGACTCTCTCAAGTTGCTTTTTCAAGACTGTGTGATGGAAGCAAAGAGGCAGCCACGTGTTCTCTGTTACATTTACACACAATCTGTTCAAAGCACAGTTGACAAATATACATCTCCATTCCTATTTTCTCTGCTGTATGGACTTGGGAAATAGGAGCACATGAGGGTACATGCTATCAGCCTCCTGTTTGCTTTGCAGCTTGAAACCTCGGTGTATGGAATCAGGGCAGAGCAGCTCTGCCTCATCCTCAGCTCACATGGCTTCCACTGCGTGAAAGCCAGGAAAAGCAGTTGGCCACATGCTTCATTAGGAGGTGATGTTTGTCATTAAAGGATGCTTCACGTCAGGAAAATAAACATTTTACATTACATTAGTCATGATTGCCAAGTGTTTGATTAGCAGTGGAAGTCTCTGTTGCAGCAACTGGTTACCATGAATACTTCTGATAAACAAACAAAGTGAAACGTATCTGACCAGCCTTCTTCTGGTGACTTCACAGTGAGTGATACGCACACAGCTGCCCTGCTATGCTGGACTGACGGAAATCTCAAGGCTAAGAACATTTTCCCTTCCTCTCTATGGAAACCAAGCAAACAGATGTCCTTCTGTGGGCAAACATGCCACTTCCCACTGAATTCTCCATCTGCATTTTCTGCTGATGTCAGTTTGTATGGACCATATCAGCCCCAACTTCTGTTCTCTGGAGCATTTCTACAACCTCAGCCCCTCATCCGCTCAACACAGCTCTTGGATACAATGGATGGCAGGTCATGCTTTGGTAACATATTTTGCAGAATTTAAACTGAAATGCTTAAAGTTCTGTGGAATAATTTTTCAAGGATGTTAAACCCTATTTGTGGGTTTTATTGAAATCTTCTGCTTTCATAATTTCTAAATTAAATAATAGTGCTGACAGGTTGTTTTCTTACTGTTTTCCTTATCCAAATTTCTTTGGCTTCATGTTGATGGGTTGAAGTTGTAGGGGGTAGGAGTTATTTTTTTCAGATTTCATTTCAATAAACACATTTTGAAACTGATCTTGTGACTCTAGCAGGTTTTAACCACATTTATTTTGCCAAGCATAATTGTTTATATGGTTGTTAAGCACATCATTAAATATATAACTCTCCCCAAGTAAATTCATGGTCGTGTGTCTTGATCAAATTCCAGAACTTGATATGTTGAAAAGAGTAATTGTGTTTCTGATAATAATAATAAAAAAAAGATTTTCCCATGTAGTTAGTGTAGTTTTATGACAGGAAGCATTCAGTGTATTGAATGTAATTTTGAAAGAAGTAAATAAGTGTTCATTTTGACATTTTAACATTATGCCTGGTGGTGTTAAAGAAGTAAATAAGTGTTCATTTTGACATTTTAAGATTATGCCTGGATCTGCCTTTCTTCCATGACATCCTGCACGTTAGGTCATTTATTTAAGTGGGTGGCAGCAAGTGGTAGAGCTCAGACTGAATGCTAAATGATTTCTCTTTCTGTTGTTGTCTGCAGGCTGATTCCTGGTTTTAACTCAAATGTGAATCTTTTTCTCCAAATGACTTTTTGTTGCTTAAAGACATACTAAATCGATGTTTAAATGTGTTAGCTCTATAATGAAAGATGAAGATGAAGTATGATCACACTCATTTGTCTGGTCAGATTGTTGGGTTAAATGCAACAGGGCTTGGTAGAAACTAAGGGGTGAAAATTTCTGCAGGAACCAGTTTTGAGACTGAATGGATTAGCAGGTTTGTTGTTTTTTTTTAAATTTGAAAGTAGTTCAACTTTCAAAGTTAAAAAAAACAAGGTTAACCCTTCCTAAGTTCAAATGCACACACAAAGAAGAGATTTAATTCTATTTCTCTTCTGTTGAACTGGGCAACATTCATGCTCACAGACCTTCAGCCACATTCACTCAGTCTGTGGTGTCTTAATTTGTCAAAACTCAGCAAAGCCTCAAATCTCTGCTCTGCACCCACCAGTGAGATGGAGGCCAGGGGCTGAGCTGGCTGAGGACCTGTGCTTGTTACTCTTAGGCCTTGTGTACACAGATGTGCTAATGTTCATTGACGTAAATATGAATTAGTTAAATGCACAGCAAAGTGTTTTGTAGGCAGTTTGCTCCAGCATTAACACAGACTTAATGTAGCCCTTTACTTCATTTATCTAGCTTAAAATATCTCTTCTGGTTCTGAATTAAAAGCTCAATGAGGACCTTATCGACATTTTACTAATCTTCTCTCATGTCATAACTTTGGCTGATTCAGACTGATGTCCTTCAGTATCTCTCTACAGATAAATTCTACATTTTCCCTTTAAATATCACAGAAGATGCACAGAAGAGAGTGGTAATTGTACTCGGAATAGAGAACTATGATTCACCACTGACTTCGACGCATATGCCCATCCAAAATCATTGAAAATGTTGAGTTGAAGCTGGAAGCACGAATTGGCAGGACCTCCATGTAGCCAGGCCAAAAGCAAACTTCTGAAGAAAAACAACTTCCCTGGGTTCAGCTATGCAGGTCTCAGATTTCTATTGAGGTTTGTGGATTATATATTTCTTCTCAGAGTGACTCAGTTAAGTTTATTGAAAGGTTATGCATACATGTTAGTCATTGAATTTTAAGTCTACACTATAAGTTTTTGTCTAGCTTTAACCTTAATAGACCTCAAAGATTTTTATGTATTTAATATTTGTATTTACACTAGACAAGAACCTTAGATCTATTGATCTCTATTTGGCTTGGGCTATCTTAAATGTCAACAAAGATTTCAAAATGCAAATCTGCCTTTGAATTCCTACTTAAAACCTTCAACATTAAATTGCACGCAAAAAAAAACCAACATGCTTCTGAAGAGATTTCTAACAATTGCTTCTCTGAATCACAAAGACAAGAAGATGAGCAAGGAGTAGGTGATAGGTTGTTTTTTAGGGCAGTATATGGTATTCTGATGCTACAGAGCTAGATGCATAATTCTTTATGGCTGTGTAAAGTGTATTTGACTATTTAAATGCATTTTTATTTTCTTAACATGATATCCATATACCAGTAAATAAACTAGAGCCTGCTCCCAATTACAGGAAACAATTCTGTTCTGAACTGCTTCTGAAGATTTCTGTACTTTCATTTAAAAGGCAAGGCTCTTTAAACCCTCCAGGCGATGTTATCCACCATTACAGGGTATAAGCAACAGGATGCAATAATCAAAATAGACCTGGGTGGAACAGAAAAGTGCTCCCAGTTTCTTGGGCTTCTTCTTGACTGTAGCTTTGTTACTCCTTTTTTACATCAAAAACTCATATCCACTAGAAATGACTTGTACTGTATGCCTGTAGAAGAGCACCCAGCAGCTTCTGGGTAAGCTATAATTGTGTTTATGAGATTCACTGTTCCCAGTGTAATCTTTTGAATGTACAACTTCCTAGGTCTGTGCAGATGTTTTTGAGTCTCTTTTGCTGGTAGTGTGAAAAACCTTTGCAGACAGTCAAAGCTGTTCAGTATTACCTTTTCTTGCAGTAAACAAAATTGATGATATTTCTGCCCATTCTTTCAAGAGAAGGGGGTTCAAGAGTATTACACACTCTTCTGGGATGTAGTCATCTGTCACTAATCCTAAACGAGATTGAAATATGACTGTTCTTGTCATAAATTAGAGAGTTACCTTAAATACTCTCTAGCCATGGCCTACAATATTGCTGAAGAGTGCACAAGTAGTACAAATAAAAGAAAAAGGAGCTCTTTATTTCCTGGATCTTGTTTGCTCTAGTTTCTCTTTGCATTACTTGTTAAAAGTATGATATCCAGCAGTGATAATCGCTCAGACTAAAAAATTGCCAGATGTGATTAAACAAGATTTGCCAAGTTCCAGCTTGAGTTGGAAAAACTAGAGTTTTTTCCACTCATGGTTTTCCTCTTGTGTAATAGCAAACAGATACAGTTTTTAATTTAGTGTGGCTCAGTTGTCAATGGCATCAGTCGACTCAGCACATTTGTACTTTAATCAGGTATACATAAGCAGTCCTGATCACTGTAATAAAGGACAACATTTTCCACAAAAGAAACGTCAGTCTTCTCTCTGGGGGCTGTTACTAGTGCAGATGTGGCTTTAGTGGGAGTGAACTAGGTGCCAGTGGCACCTGTGGAAATCCTCAGGCATCCTCCCTTCTTAGATCTGGGAGTTCTGGAAAGGTCATTGATTCTCAGGATAACTTTGGGCTGGTTCGCTGGCTTCCCAGCTATATGCTTTAGTCTCATGGGCACTGGAAAGGTGAAGACACCTTTGCGGAGACTTATCATCTTGCAAGATTAGACCCTCTGTAAATGTGAGAATCAATAAATCCCATAGCCTGCTACACTTCTGATTTTAGTAGGATTTAGTAATGTAAATAAATATATTCCAGAACAGTAAATATTAATATGATTGATAGAGGGCATACATTTGTAGACAAATTTTATAGGCCGTATAAGTATGTAAAATCGCTAACATTTACTAAATACTGGGGGTAAACGATTCTGGAATGGGTTAACAGAGACTGTTGAAATCTACTTGGTGGTCCAGTGAGTATCAGCCAGTTCTCAGTGAAACATCACACCTGTCAGCACAACAAGTATCATATTTAATTGGACTGCCAGTGCTACCAGCTGCTTGTACAACAGCATTTTCTTCATCTGAAATTTCCGATGGGCTTTTTTCCCATTTTTGTGTAAGACTGGAATAAACCACTCAGTGTGTGTTCGAGCACATCTGTATTTACATTTCCATTTTTCATAAATGTCCCTTTTTGCATCAGTTCATAAGTTTTTATGGCTCTCAGTCATCTACTATTTAGTCTACATATTGCTGGGCAAAGTCTCTGGGTATCCATTTTCCTACCAGACAGTATCAAATTCCTTAGCTGTGATCTAGGTCTGTGCATGTGTGTGCTTGTTCTAGTTTTGCCTCCAAATGATATCAAGTGCACTTTTCTCCTTCTCTGATTGCAGTTCACCTGATCCCTTCTTTCCTCTTCTTGCATTATCTAATTGCACCTTGAACCAGGATTTGAATTTTCATCCATTATGTAAACTGTAGGTGGACACAGAGCTCTTGGAATCATCCCCAGGCAGCCTTGGGGGCAACCATCGGGAAACCTATTTAAATTACAATTAGGGAGATTATGGAATGAAAAGCTCCATTGTTTAAACTGTATGCAGTCATCCACTTAAATGGAAAGTGGTAAATGAGAGGCAGGCTGATTAATGCCCAGGCTGAGATATCACTACTCTCTAGTTGCCTTCAACATTTAATTTGTCATGTCCCATAGGAAATTCAGTGCAGCAAAATAATCAGTTTGTCAAATCACCTCAAGCTATTTTCTTCCCTCTGGAGCCCTGAAACTTGTCACTTTGTTGATTAATAATCACATTTCATTTTATAAAAGAAAGTGAAGGACAACTCTCTGCTTAGTCATCATTTGCCACTCTCTTCAAGCCAAAAAGCTGTTTGCTAAAAGCAGGCTGCAGCCAAATAACAGAGCACGTTGCTTCTACTTTGGCCAAGATGAACATGGCCTGGATTCAGAGTTGAACCATCCAAACGTGACAGGAAAAAGGCTGCTTGCATTTGAGGGAAATCCTGGGAAGGAAGAAGAGTCATGGCTCGGAGTGGTGAGATGCAGGGAATGATGATGATGTTTACATGGATGCCAGTACACTTCAGTCATGGGCAGGATAAGGCAGTATAATTCTGGCTGGCACATAATTCCTCTGAGCTGTTGGAAAGCTGTGCCAGTTGCCTGGGGTTTCCTTTCTCCTTCCATCCTTCTCTTCCTTTTCTGTTTTATCAAAAATTCTTCAGCACCTCCAGGTGGAGAGCCTCCACCTTTGTGGTTGCTTGTAGGTATTACTCTTGTAAATATCACAAAGAAGAGCATGACTGTGTATGTGATGGTTTTGAGAGGGTGTCCCTCATGATCTTCCTGGCATCCCAGCAACTACTTTAGCAATAAAGGCTAAATTAGAGGATTGACTGATTTAGTTCTTTTTCTTTTAATTGTCAGTTTTAATAATCTTGTAAAGTTTCCATCTGCCTCTGCCTACATGGACTTATGCCATGTAGCCATTGAGCAAGCTGGCTTATCGTAAATGTCCATTACTCCACAAAGCTCAGTGCCTTTCAACTCACATCTGCAGCTTTCCTTCCATGGAAACCAGCATGCAGGGAGGAGGACACATTTGTCACAGCATGACAGGAACTTGGACATATACCTGGATCTGAGGGCTGGAAAGCGTTTGCAGGTTCTCCAGATCCAAGTACACACCTATGTTACATGCTGAGGTTTTGACCTGTTCTGTGCCATATCTCTGTTCAGGTTCATCGTGTTGTGGTAAACATCTCAGGTTTTTGTCATGGTTTTGTCACAGTTTTTAATCAGCACTTCATTGCTACTTGCACACACACCCACTTTCCCACACCAAAATATTTCACTTGCTATAACAGCGTCTGACAGAAATCAAATCTATCTAAGATGAAATACAGAAATGTTTCCATATTTCTTGTCATCAGAATTAATACTTGAAGTAAATAAGGCATATTTTTGCCATGTTAGGTGTGAACAACATGTCTCTAAGCAGCAAGTCAGCTAAGGTGTGATTCTTAGAAAATTATGTCAGCGAGTGACTGCAGACAGGCACCAATCCCAAATGTGACTTGAGAAATGTGAGCTCCTCTAAGTATGTGTTTAAGTATTCCAGCTGAACGAGCTGAATACATGAAAGTCATGAAGAGGAGCAGAAAGCTTGGGCACACCAATAATATCAGTAACAAGGACAAAAACAGTAAAAGCACACAGAAAACTGCCTGGCAGATTTTCCTGTTCCACTCAATGCAAAAGCTCTTGCCAGCTCAAATGGCGCAGTAGAAAGTGTGTAATGCTCACATTTCACATTGATTGCTAAATTGACTTTTGCTCTGTCCTCTTATTGAATGGTTGATTTGTTTGCAATGTGGCACAAAGAAATTTAAACAACTGAACAGGCTCCACTTAGGATTTTCCGCTCTTCCTTCCTTCTTTGTTGTCCTTGATAACAATCGTTAGCCTCATGGGATTATTTTCTTTGTGAATAAATAAATAACTGATGTGTTGGAATCAGGTAAGAGTTCTTGGATCAATTGTAAGCACTGATGGCACTTGTTTCTACAGGACATAACACAGTAGATTCATTGTCCACACTGATGTATAAACACCCTCTCTCTGCACATTATGTCAAAGAGGAAAACAAAACAAAATGGGGTATATTGTGTATGTACAAATCTAATCATTCCAGGCTACCAAGCTTAAAAATGTTTTTCATCTAGATCAAATAAAAACAGCACGAACAATACATCCCTGAATTCTATTAAAACCATTCAAGACTTCTTATTCATACCTTCTCTTCTCTATTTTAACTTCAGTAAACCTAGGCAACATTTATTTTAATTCATGCTCTGATAAACACCACATCCCACATCTATCAGTCAAAGTCTCAAAGCAAGCTTCTGTGATCTTCTAAGTCATATATAGGGGCCAGAGGATGCAAGTTCAAGGGGAAGGGCTGCAAAGGTACAAGCATGAAAAAAGCCAGAGGAAAGCAAAAGTATTTCACTGTGCTTTTTCTCCTTTAAATATATTCCTCCAGTTTCCTCACACAGTAATTGTTTTGCATCCTTCAGTAGTCTAGGCTGAGATACCACAGTGCTATAAAGTTTAGCTGCAGTATAAGAATAATGGCTGCAGTGGCAGAGAACAATAGTTGACTGGATGCAGTACCAAATCCCATTCAGTAATCATCCTTAGCTATTCAGTCAAGAGTATCATGCTGTTCAGAGGAGTGAAGCGCATTCTGTGTGGCCTTAATATGACTTTCTTATTCATAATTTGCACTTGATACTGCACTTGGCTTAACTTATATTTGATTTGGCAGAAGTTGATCCATACAACTTGTTACGCTATATTTCACGCCATCTTAATTTCTGTAGATCTTAAAGGCAGACAGGACCATTAGACAAGCAGATTTGGAATACCAAGACCTGGCCCTGAAGATAAACATTTCAAAGTATCCTCTGAGCCGTGTGTCTCAGAAAGCTGCGGTGTGTCTGTGATGGCTGCAGGTGGGAGATGACTGTTTCACAGGTTGACTCCCTTGCCAGACAAAGCTTGGCTGAGACTTGGCAGTGAGGACCCAGGCAGGCTCACCCGTGCTATGATCATGGAGGCAGGTAGCCTCACCCCAGACAGAGTTCTGAGGTGGCCCTTTTTCACCTGGCAGACCCGTGTGCAGCAGAGACAGACTTTGTTCTTCTTTCCTGAGTCAAAGGAACCATGCTTGCTCGCAGGTATATATTCCAGGAAAGCGTTCACTGTTTCTCCTCCAAGTTTTTTCTAGTGGTTAAGTCGCCCTTGCTTTCAAGTTGCTGAGAATAGTGTTTGAGCAGAAACAGAAAGTCCTAAGAGATGAAATTAGCCATTTTAAAATACCTCAGACAGATACCTCCACAGCAGAATGTGAGGAACCAGCACCTTTAAATCAGCTTTAAAAATATAATTTTATTCTGAGATACACAAGAACTGCCTTAAACTACCATTTTCAGTGGGGATTTAGGCTTAACTGTGGTAAAGTAGGAGATTTTATAATGCGAGGATTTTGACAAATTTGTCCAGTGCCAAATGTAATCAGTTCTTTTAAGATTGTTCATTGATTTTTCTTCTTAATTTTTACCAGTAGAGATGATAAAAATGAGTTAATGGGAAGCAACACCATTTGATACACACCGTGTCACTTTAGGGAAAAACGTGGTTCTGAATAATTTGGAAAGAAAGCATGCATATTCCTATAAAATTGCACAGAGTGAATGTAAAACTCCTGAATACAAGAGACTCTTATGTTGGCTAGCTGTTCAAAACTTTCTGGGCATTATATTCTTTTAAGAAAGCAATGAATTCTAGTTCAGCTCAGTCTATCTGAAAGATGGATCTAACTTCTGTGGCTTTTTCTGCTCCCAAAGCTGCAAGTAATGTTTATTTTTAGTCACATTAGGAGAAAATTATTATTTTCCATTTACTTCTCAGTCTACTCTGAAATTTGTTTGAATTTTATCAAGTTTCCCTTTTCTCTGTGGAGATTGGTTGCCTCCATCCATTAGAGGAATGGGTCTTAGATTCTTGGAGAGTGAGAAACGACTCAGTGCTTCAAAAATGAAGCAGAAAATGTAAGAAGAACAAACAAATGTGAAACCTCATCCCATTGCAATTTTCTTTACCTATAAAACTACAGCTGTTTCAATTTGTGAAACCTAGTAATTTCTCCTGCACCTGTCAAACCTGCCTGGCATTTCAATAAATTGCTCCACATGTTGTTTTTCCTCATATTTTAACATAGCTTGAGAAATATGGCTTTCAAACGGGCTGAGTACAGACAAAAAGCAGTTAGTCTGAGTAAAGAGACATTTACAAGCTACTAGTCATATACAGTCATTCATATATATTAAAGAAATAAAAGTTATTCAGTGAAAAATGTAGTAACAGATGTAAACGAGACACATTTGAGAAATATAGAAACAAGGGAAGCTTTCTTGCTGCTGTTTACATTATTTCCCCATCTTAGCTTAGTGTTGTTCCACAGGCGCACTTGCATGCAGGAGGAACGTATTTCTCAGCACATTTATTCTTTGTGGTCTTCAGCCTATGAGAAAATGATTTCCATAAAGATCTTTGTTTTAGAAACAAAAGCTCAAGTGTAAGCCACCAATACTGACTCATCAGCTTGAGGGCTGGAGACTCCCACATGCGGAGGCTGTTAGTTTTGGGAAGCCTGTGACTGAAGCAGCTCGTTTTGAGTCTCATTCCACATGCTTGGTTGTATGTGGGTTTTTGTCTGATTCTTTCCAAAGAAAATAAATAAATAAATAAATAAAAAGGAAGTCATTTCAAGTCATTTCAGGTAAAAGCCACTGGAAGCTAACACTTTTCCTCTTAGGATGTCAAATTTTTTCAGGGTTTGAGGCCGATCCAGTTAAACAATAACTGTGACATAAAAGAGTAGTATCTATAGGGGAGAATACTCTGCATGTAGGAGGATATATATGATTTCAGTTCATTTTGTAGGTCATTTTTCAGGACTCTTAGTCACCAGTGTAAATTACTATGTCAATAAGTGTATTAGAGAAAGAAGTACCATTTTGCTTAAAGAATTACCTTTATTAAAAGTAAACAGAAACTGAATGAGGGAAGTAGGAGGAAGTGCCTCAGACAGGCCTGTTAGCCAGGTTTTTAAATGGACTGAATAGTTTTTCTAGTAATGTGGCCATGAAACAAGGGAATTCAGATCACAGCCTAACATTGTAGAGCTTGCCAGTGACTCCTTTGCCAAAGATAATTAATTCCAATTAATTTTCTAAAGAAGTGATTGCACCAAACTACGTATCACTCAGCTCCTTCCAACCCCTTCAACTTCCACATCTCATTAGGAATGTGGGGAGTCTGGATGCCTGGCACACCTGCCTTCAATTAACTGGGTAGCGCCAGTGCATTACTTTTTAGGTGGCATATACCTACGCCAGAGAAACCTAGCGCATATGTCTGTATCTCACATTAATGCATAGATCTCAAATACATTTGGGTCTAGAAGCTGCTGAGGTTTTCTAAAGCTCATATTAGTTCTACTAGTAACTTAATAGTTCTAGGCTGGATTCTCCATCAGCTTTCAATGGAGGAGAAACAGTCCTTCCCTTCATTTCTGTATGAGCCTAATAGTCCACAGGCTAACAAACTGGGAAGGTCCAGGTGGTAGAAATTTGGTAAAAAGGAAAAGATTTATTTATGTATCTAACTTCTGGAGGCCTGCCAGAGTGCTTGGATCTATACAGAAAGAGAACCTCATAAGGCTCTTGTCACATCTAATTACAGTTCTGTCAGGCTTTGCATACACTGAATAATTAGAGGTGGAATGAACAATCTCTCTGTAGCTCAGATCTTTTTTTCACTTAAGCATTTTAAAATTAATTTTAAATAGAGAAGGAAAGAATTAATTTAGTCCAGGCAAGATTTCCTAGAGCAGTCACCTCTGCTCCGTTATCGCTGCACTCAGAAGTACAGAACAAAAGAAGAAAAGCCATAAAAAATAAACTTTTTTGTCTCACAGAGAAGGGGTGCAGAGTATACATGTGGAAACTGTAGGCTTTAGAAGAAATGCACACTAATGGAATCTTCTGACAACATAGATCAAATCTCAGAGTCTCCTTATCAAAAATATAGATCTTCTATCTCCTCCAAGTGCACTGTAATTCCTGATATTCACTAGAGAGACACTGTCACACTGAAATGCAGGATCTAAAAGAGAAGTGTCAGAACCAAGGTAATGAATGGAGACTCCAAGTCCCCTCCTGAGGCCTGGATTTCTTCTTGGCTCTCCATCTCTCAGGGGGGCTTGGCAGTGTCAGAAGCCTTGAGCTAGGGGATGATTGTGCCTAACATGATGCATGAAATATTACACCTAAAATGACCATAGTAAGAATAGATTTTAAGAAAAAATTTATCCATCCCTTTGTGATTAATTTTAGTGTGCTCAGATATAGCACCATCTATGGTGTGGCATCAAAATTCACTGTTTCATGAGGCAAGAAGAAAAGTGAGAATAAAGCAGCATATATATGTACATACATACATATATATGTACATATATGCTATATGTTAACCTGCATATACATTTACTGTTAGGTCCAGATCTTGGGCCCCTTTGCAAAATCCAGTGAGGATTGTGTGTTTTTTTTTTGTTAGTTTGTTTTTTGTCTGGAAATCATTTGTGAAGGAAGTGAAGAAAAGTTTCTGCAAGTCTAACCGGGAAACTTTAGTAGAATGGCACTAAGGATTATATTTGGTTGCTTTGATGAGGCCCAAAAGAAGATTCTGCACTAAATCTAGCAGATATGTTCCCAGTTTGTCGTATACTTTGACTGATCTGAAGGTCATTGGATGGCAAAGAAGATACCTTGGTCTCTATGTATACATAGGGAAGTGATGCCAAAGTATGCTTTGCCTAACTACCTCAACACAGCCAAGAATTTGCTTGCAGCAGTGACTGGTCTTGACTGATGCCAAGGCATCTGGATGGTCTTTTCTTCCCCACCAGGTAGAGATGTATTATGTAAAATCCATTTGTTTGAGTAAGCCAGTTGTTTCATTTGAAGTGAAGCCGGGAAGAATGAACCAGAACTGGGATAAAGACAGAGGAGTGGCTGTTGAAGTCTAATCTATGGATGGAACAAAAGCCCTGTCATTAGAGAGGCAATGGAAATACTAGTGTTTCTCTGAAGATGCCATGAAACTGTCAAACCTTTAAAACTGTACAAATGATGAAGATCTTACCACGCATTCACTGTGCTGTACTCCGTGTGTAAAGGAGTCAAGTTAATCCATGCCAGATATTGTGAGCCTGGTGACCAATGAACACCTCTGGCTGAAGGCTGTATCTTTAGGATGCAAATCTACAGAACTCTTAAGCATTGAGCTGTATTTAGGTTCATTTTTTTGAGGGCTAAAAATTAACGCTGACCCTGACATGTCTTAAAAGTCCTAAAACTACTTGGCTATTAATCAATGTCACTAACTAGTTTGCTAAACAAACTAGAAATCAGGTTGAAGTCAGTGCCATCACTGTAGAAAGGGGTTGTATGTTCATGAAGCAAGAGAGATATCAGTATGGAGCCATGATTCAATCTGAACACATATCTTGGGGGCACAATGTAGTTGCAGTGCTTTTCATTGCACCTGCAGTTTTGTGGACTAGGAAGGAAAGGCTATACTATTGAGCTAAAGATAGTTGTGGTTTGGGGCACCGGATCTGAACACAAGGTGACATAACTGAACAAATCTCTGAAGGTACTTCTCACATAGGGATTACTGCTCCTATTGTTCCATGAATGCTCTGGACTAGTTGGTATTTTGGAATAGTAACTTCTGTGCCACAGCTGAGCTTGCTCACTGAAGTCAGTTTAGACCAAGATAATAGCAGGTGTGCAATTTGTCTTGCTCTTTTCCAAAGTGCAATTACAGTAGGGTGGGATCCTTGTCACATGGACAGGCAACAGGGTTGTTGTATCAAATAGCAGAATGAAGGACTGTGAGTTAAAAAAAAATAGAAGTTTGGTAAGTATTTCAGCATTTCATCTTGATCGTGGTATGTGGGTAATAATCCTGAGTATCTGATCAGAAGACAAAGATTATGAAAATCTGATATGTTTTTGTTTCAAAAAAGCATTTTTCTCCAATATGAGATCAGGTTTCATTTGTGTGACTTACATATTCTTGTAGAACATGAGATACCACTTTATTTGAGGGTCAGAAATGATGTTTTGAGCACTATGCGCTGTATGACTATCACCATAATTATTTTTATTATTGTAATAATCTATGTAACATTTAATTTCAGGTATTCTTACAGAGAAACAATATAAAGCAATTTTATGAGAGTTCAAACAAGAAATGAATCACAGTTTGTAATCACTAGCTGCAAGTTATAAGTTCCTAATACTGGGCATTCTCCCAAATGCATAACTTCAGCAGCAGCATAGCTGTTAACTTTATTATAGGTTTTTATATCACAGGCTGTCCTCCTCCAACATTACTTTCCATTATCTTTTCTTCAGTTGTCTTATAGCTTTTCTTTGCGTCATAGCCCAGCAGTTAGTCAGAAAGGTTTTACACAGAGGATTCCCACAGTGATTTTGTTCCCATAGCATAGAGGTTTTGCCCAACAATACAACCAGAAAAGATGAGATTTCAATCTCTGTTTGGATAAGTCAAACTTCTTTAAACTGATGAGGAATCTAAAGTTTTGCATGAATCAGAGTATATCAGATGATGACACTTTTTCAAAATGTCATTTATTTTGAAGCAAGAAATAAATTATCATTAATCAAATTCCAACCTACTTAGAGCTAAACTTGTTAAAATTTAGCAGTTTTTCATCAGACAAATGCAGGAATCTTTAAGTAGAACAAAAGATACTTTAAATGGGAAACAGAACTTCAAGCCTGTTTTGTGATGTATTTTTGGATGAGGTTGTTGAAATACATCAGTAAGTTGTATTGCTGACCTTCAGTTCAAGCATTTGTATTAATAATCTATTTTAATTACTTCTGCTACATTTCTGAGGACCTTTAACCCCCAGAAAAAAGTGGACCTTGTAAGAACCGACAGAAGCAAAATAAACAAGCAAATATCAAATAAAAACAGACCAGGGAGTAAAATATATTTTTCCTATCTGTGTTTGCCAAAAAACATCTCCCTCCAGATCAGCCATATAAAAATCATTTTTGTAGCAACAATAGTCTGTGATTTTCTCTGTATTATCTGTGTTCATGAAGCCTCTACTAAGATGTGAACCTGACAGCTTTAGTCTGTGTAGAAACTCAATCTCTTTTTCTCTATGTCAAAGAGTTTGCAGTCTAGGCAGGTGGTCAAAGGATGGAGGATAACTGAGGTGACCTCTCAGCACCAAACAACGGATCAGACAGCGTGAGAAGCCTGTTCTCTGGAGTCTGACCTTTTTAGCACCCAGTATTGGTACAAGGTAGCCCCTTAAAAATGCCATCTGAGAAAGACCCAGCCCATTGAGATGCTGGCATCATGATACTGTGAATAGGTGAGAGCAGAACCCTTCTGTAACATGGAACCTGGGGCATCTTCAAGCACCAGATCACATCTCTAGGCAGCTGGCAGCAGCATAGTGGATGCAGACTCCCCCTTTTTCTTTTTAGGGACTCTTTGAATGTTATGAGGAACGTGATGAGCACTGCTTAGTTGGTAGACACTTTCATTCACAGGTATAGTCCTCAGAAACATTTCAGAAGATGACTGAAACCCCACTGCGTGCTTTGTACATATACAAATACATACAGCCTAGAAAAGCACAAGCAATTATATAAGGGTATCTGAACAAATGATCCCTTGGCAAATGAGCTAAATTTTTGACAGCATGCACTGCTTCTAGTTGTGAAGTAAAATTGGTTTCCATTGATGATTGTTTGCATCTTAGAACAGTCTACCCATATTTACAACAAAAGGAAGCAGCTCCTGCCCCTGTACACAGATCACAATCAGTGCTTCTGATGGTATAAGCTTTCATTCTGGGGAACTGTCCGTGGGAGACATGACAGGAGTGAAATAATCAGTGTGTTACAGAGAACAGCAGGCTTCAGACTCAGGCTGTCACCTTTTCAGCCATATCCTGATACATCACAGTATGGGAAAGACTTTGGCCGTGCTAGAAGGCTCTAATAATACAAACACTCCTCTTGACACTCTTGACTTTGTAGGGCAGAATATATGTTTTTCATGCATTTTTTCTCATCATTCAGCTTATTCTTAATGGACTGGAAGTAACTGCTTTTCAAACGTACCACTATACCATCTTCTGTTGCCACTCCCATATGAGCAAGACTGTTTCAATTGGTAAGAAGGCACTTAGCATTTCAAAAAAGCATTTTGGTGCTTGCTTCATTAAGCTGCTTAAAGCTCCTGAATATCTCCCAGAGAAAGTCTATCCTACTAGATGCTCACTGCTGTCATTTCAAGAAAAGGAGATGCCTCCTTTTTTTCTAGTTAGGGAAAGAGGAAGGATCAGGAAAGAGCAAGGATCAGGAAAGAGCAGTAACATATGTCTTGTAAATAGTTTGTCCAATTGATGTTGTTATCTACTTCCTCTTTATCCACTTATTTATGAAATGGGAATGATTTTTCTACCTCATCGGTATATTTTGAGACTTGGTTAATTGCCTACAAGCTGATTTGGAAAGCTATCAATGCTGTGTCTTCAATGAACATTAAAATGTATTGATCTCAGAGTTACTATTTTTTTTTTAACCATCGATATTTAGTAATCTTTTTGGAAAAACAATTGTAAATAACATCCACTGGAAATTATTTCCTGATAGCATGTTATTTAGGTTGAAAAACACCTGTGTTATTGATTTGATTTTGCAAGCCTCTTTCATGCATTTAGGTCTTGCATGCTTCCCTGTTACTTTAGAGTATCTGCTTACATGTTTTTCTGCAGAAATTGTTGCTCTCCTTCCTTTTTACTCTTCCCTACACTAGCCAAATTGTTAAAAGGATATAAGCTTCCCCCTTTCAATTCTGATTCCCTAGTAATCTTTTTGGAAAAACAATTGTAAATAACATCCACTGGAAATTATTTCCTGATAGCATGTTATTTAGGTTGAAAAACACCTGTGTTATTGATTTGATTTTGCAAGCCTCTTTCATGCATTTAGGTCTTGCATGCTTCCCTGTTACTTTAGAGTATCTGCTTACATGTTTTTCTGCAGAAATTGTTGCTCTCCTTCCTTTTTACTCTTCCCTACACTAGCCAAATTGTTAAAAGGATATAAGCTTCCCCCTTTCAATTCTGATTCCCTTCTCCATGGACATAACCTTTGATCTCTCCCAAGCCTGTAACCTTCATTAAACCATGTCTTTAAAGTACTTTGTGTATTGCTCCAAATTCTTAGTGCTTCTCAGCCTCTGCATATTGTGTTTATTTCTCTCCCCATTTGGCAGAGGAACTACATTGATTTTTCAGAGGATATAGCTGTTGGCTCTCTTGGTAGCTTACTTTGCATCAGCTCTTTCCAGAGAGATAAGAGTGTTCAGAAACTTTAGTGCTGCTATTCTTGCTGTCAATTTCTTGCATCACAATGCTTTTCAGACAGTTTGGATGTTCAGACTGAGGTTAAATAATACAGAGGCTGCTGAATTGAGTTATGATAGCAATGATATCATTATGTTTGAGTTAGGATTACTTTAAGAATTTAACTCTAAGAATTTAACTCCCGATGCTATGGCCTTTAAATCAGTGCTAATATGAACTTGGCAGAAGAGTCAGAGATCTCATGGATCAGGTCTCATGTTCCCCAAACAGAAGTAATGAGTATGAAATACTCTGAAGGCACGTAGTAAAGAGAAACCAAAATGCTATTCAGGTTCAATCTGATCTTGAAAGGAATGAACCAGAGCAGACCCTCAGAGGAACCTCCCCCCCACTACTACTTCATTAGTGGTTGTGGCTAATGAGACTAAAAATGGCAGAATAGCTGTGAATGAATATGGAAAAATCCAGTCAGATCCTGAAATGTAAAAAAACAAGGAAATAAAAGAACTGTTTCTCAGAAGAGTTGAGCTGAGATAAAAGTAAATCTCAAGATGAATTCTTTGGTCTACGTTTTCCAGGAGGAGTATGGTATACAGCATGGGAGAAAAAGCCTTAGGAGACTATGTGTACAGAAACAAAACTTACCACATCTGAAGAGAAAGCAAAACTCTAAGAGTTTGATAGAAAATGTGATAAAATGCAGCACACATTTGTCAGTATGCCAGACTTGCCTAATGTCTTCCTTTGAAGAGGGAAATGTGGTTCATCTAACCCACAGTCTTCAGTAATTCAGGTAGACAGTGAAAACACATGGGAATTAATTATTTAGAATGGAAAATAAGAGAACTTTTACAATTAAAATACTAGAGAAAGGAATTAGGAAAGTGTATTGAAAAGGGGAAGGTTAGTATTGAGTTGGGTTTGGTACAAAACATAGACTTGTGCTTATAAATTTGCAAATAACCCACAGGAGGCATGCTCAGCAGAAGAGGACCAGAGTGAGAGGATATTAATGAAATGGAGGATAGAAGTGTGAAGAGGACAGCAAAAAATGAGTATACAAATAGCTAGCTAACTCAATAAATAAATAAATACAGACCAGGAAATATGACAGTTTCCTTTGTCTATTAGGGTGGCTGGGGAGTGGGAACTCTGCCTTAAGAGTCTAAAAGATGTTGGCTTATTTAGCCTAACTGAATATAACTAAGTGAAGAAATCTCTGCTCTCTAGAAACACACTTGTGTTTACACATATGAGAGAAGGAAAAGAGATATTTAAGTTGTTACTTTTTATTGGTAGAAGAGAAAATTGGAATAAGTTGAACATGTGTAAATGTAGGCTAAAAATGAGAGGGTTTCTGCCTTTTCAGATGAAATCATTTTCCCAGAAGTGAGAGAGATGTGGGCAATTTCAAGCAGCAGCTTGTGATGGGGATTATGAGACATGTTTAGCGATGAAGAAAAGAGACCAAGCTTAAACAGTCAGAAGTCGTCCTCTAGTACTACATACTAGGAAAGGGAAAGAGGGTAATTTAACATAATTCCATCATCCTTCCTTCCCTTTTCCTTCCTTCCCTTTTCCCTCCTTCCCTTTTCCCTCCTCATTAATTTTATTTTGAACTCTTATACTTAATCTTTAATGACCCTCTCATATTTTAGGTTTGAGGAATGGATTCGAGGAATATTTTTTTTGTCCAGGCTTTGCCTGTTTTCCCTCATGCATCTTTTTATTTATGCTAGTTGAGAAGCAAAATATTAGCAGTGATCTCAATCCAAACACATCTTGGTCTAATGGGAAGACATAGGAAAGCAAAGTTCTTTATGGAAAACCAGTACTTGGGACTTACACAATTACTCATTAGCTCTTAGATTTCACCTTTGATTAATAGACTTCTTTTATTTATTTTATTTTTTTAGAAAGAAGTTGATGGACAAAAGGAGGGAAAATAATTGGTCAGTTCAACATACATCCATAGCAGGTATGAAGTCTTGCTGAGCTATAGGGCCATCTTTACCTTAGTTACATTAAACCACCATGGTAGTTGCAGCCTGCAACACTCAAATTGTAGTGTGAAAATGGCACTTTGGAGTGCCTGCAGCTTTGGCTGATTCCAAGCAGAGCCATGGATGCTCAGCACCCCTCCATACAGTAGAAATGGGATGGGAAAGGGGAAAGAAGAGTGTACTGCAGCACAACTTTGTCTCCCTTGCAGTAAG
Organism: Odontophorus gujanensis; assembly: GCA_013399175.1. Taxonomy (NCBI): domain Eukaryota; kingdom Metazoa; phylum Chordata; class Aves; order Galliformes; family Odontophoridae; genus Odontophorus; species Odontophorus gujanensis. The sequence goes on from VXAB01000200.1 coordinate 82,948, forward strand.
ACAAGATTCCTGTCTTTAGAAATCAACTTCAAGATATGCGTACTTGTATGACACTAGACCAAGTAGCAATGAAAAGCTGCAGTCATCCCTTATAAACCTGGCATTTTCCTGAGGTACAGTCAGCTTCAGATCTCATTTATTTTCTTCCAGGTAATCACCCAATTACTCTAAAAAAACCTAAACTCCAGTCCTGAAATGGACTTCTAGACCCATTAAAGTGTCAGAACAGACAGCAGCCCCTACAGCACAGTCTACTAGAAGGAACATAATCTGTAGGAGGCCAGTCGGAAATACTGATTTCAGGGTTTATCTTTATCACTAAATTACTGTAATCCTAAAAATGGTATTCAGGTAATTCTGCAGTCCTCTCAGCAGTTCCTTGCCTTGAGCGTAAATGCAAGCAGACCTGTCATCTTCATACATGATAATGTTTATGAGTTACTCTTCAGCTTGTATATGGAGAAAGCTCCTGGTGTGCAATGACATAGAATATCCACCAAGAAAGAAGGATATGGTTTCCCCAAACTACATATTTGGAAAAGCTACATAGAAACAAGATAGGGATTTTCTCTTCCTTCTTTGTGAGCTCAGTTTAGCTTGACCTAAATTGCTAATTAATGCAAATTTTCTCAGTGAAAAAGGATTACAGATACTCCTTCCCTTATCAGGTTTCAGACAAGCAAATCCTTAATCTGTGCAATAAACTTCCTCTCTGAGACATTCCTCATCATTTTTTTTTATCTGCTTCTTTTTCTTCATTGTACGGAAGACAGCTATTTCATTTCCCATTTATCAGTCATTTATCTTCTTCCCATCCTGAATAAATTAGTATTTGCTCTTGGTCCAGACCTAAGAGGACAATGAATTTCTAGGCTCACTGAGGTTACCATATCATCAGCTAGTATTTAAGTGGCACAGGCAGTCCATTATTCATCCTTCATCCTGGATTAACTATTTTGTTGTGTTATATAAAATGGTATTTTATTTCAAGATGAGTGAAGCCATATATTGCAAAATGTTATCTGAAAGATTTATAAAGGAGGCAAATGCCACAGAAGAAGGTAGTAAAAGTACCACAAATCCCTGGTTCCCAAAACCATTTGGCAGGGATTGCAGTAGATACCAATGAAAAGTCACTCTGCTCTGGGGTAATCCTGTTGGCTGACCAGCAATGGTGAATTTTCAAGTTTACCCCATTCTCAAAATCAATGCAATTCTGTTAGCAATCCTTCATAGTTCTGGAGGGTGAGATCTCTGGGCCCCTCATGATAGAAAGACATATCTTCTGCCAGTTAACAAAACCTCTTAATTGAACTTTGAGTAAGTCAAAATGCATCTAGTATATGAAAAAGAGAGATTCCCCAGCCATCTGTTGCTAAAACTAGTCAGTGGGGTATTTATATTGGAATTCATTATGCAACATCAGTGGACAGGACAAGCGATGGCAGCAGAGCAAAAGTCCTCACAGTGAAGATAATTATTTGCTATGAGATAATAATATGTTTTAATCTTTCAGTCTTGTCAGATGGAGATACTTACATGCCATGACCCAAAATCATGTGAACACTGGCTTTTCAGAAATTACCATAATTGGGGTACCTTTGGATTCTTTCTTTATACATACAAATGCCCCTCCTTCTCTCCCATTCTCTTTTTATATTTCTGTGTCATCATCAATTAAAAAACAATATTTAATTAAATATAATTTTGATCTTAGTCACACTAAATTATGATACCTCTTGCAGCCAAAAAAAAAAAAACAACACACAAAACGCAGGCATTGTCAATCATTCAGTTTGCTTTCAAACAGTGTAGATTTTAAGTTGATGGCACCCTACCTACTTGTTCCAGCTCTGCCAGCAGTGATTGATACAAGTTATTCTGCTAAAATAATAGTTTCTAATTTTCTTTTTATTTCATCTGTGGGCTGCCTTTTAATTTCAGCCTTTCCTTCCTCCGGATGTGATTAGCCCATACCCTGAACCATCTGACACAGCAGGCAGTGTCCCAGAGGGTCAGTGCTTTGTCATCAGAGAATATGCCAGGCTTAAAAAAAAATCTGGTCCTCAAATTCAAGTCAATATGAATGCACTTTCAGCCCAGCCTAAATCCACAGGACTCTGCCAGTCCTTTCTGCACTCTTGGCCAGAGCAACAAAGAGAACTGCAATTTAACAAAAACATCAGGCAAAATGAAAAATGAAAACAATGAAGATACATCTGGCACTTTCTTCATTAAAAAAAAAACATAAAATCTAATTGAGTTGAAAAAATAGTAACATTTCCCGCAGTTTGAAGTGTTCTAATCTAGATTGATGCAGATTTCTTAGAATTAAAACAGAAATGCAGGCTTTTCTAGGAGAATGACTTTCAGATGGAACTATTGGGATCCCAACCTTTGTTTCCTTAAGATCCTGCTGGTGATCTGAGGGAAGCTATTGCAACAAAATCATCCACATGATGAATCTGCTTCTGGGTTTCAGTCATTACCAAGTACAGCAGGAATAACAAAACTTCATCATTGCAGTCAGATATGATAAGGTGCCCAGGGTTAGACCTGCCTCTCACTGTGAGTAGAGGATGTATCCAGTAGGCTGATGATGTCAGCTATGGCTTGTGGGTGCTCTGGTGATGTAACTGTCAAACAACTAAAAACCTCGCAACTAGATTCAAATCAAGAAACTGAGCAGCTGTACTTCTGTAGACACAGGTGGTTCTTCAGACAGAGTGTCCAGAGCATTGGTAGAGAACTGAATCAACTGTCTTTAACCACCTTGCCCTGACCTCCCAGTAGTTAAAACCAGTATGTAACTCATCCAACAAACAAAATATATGTTGCTAGAAGCCAGTAACCCTTTATGAATATGTATCTCCTCTTGTTTGTATGTTTCATGCACTGATGTAAGAACAATGTGGTTAATACCTGAATGCTTGATTTTTCAGAAGGAAGATAATGGGAGTAAGAGAAACGTCATTGAACATATTTATCTACTGACAGAAATGTATATAGAGAGAATTTCCTTCAGTTGTGTCTGTAAATTGGTTTTACTGATTTCATCCATCTTTGTCACACATCAAGAAGGCAATACCTGATAAAAATGAAAACATTCAGACCTGAAACATGGCTATTTTTTCCTTATCCACTGTCCAATACTGTTCCACTATTTTTGTTTCTTCAAATATGACTACAGTAAACAATCTTTTTCAATGAAAAATTCACTCAGCATCAATATAATTTTGAAAATAAAACTAAACGAAACTAAACAATCTTCTCTGATTCTAGAAGAAAACAATATAGAGGCTTCCAGAGATAACTTGTCTTAGCTCTAAACAGAGATAGAAGGCAACCGGCAGTAATTAGCCTGGTACAGGAACTGCAAGCTATTTTGCTTCCTCTTTAAGGATAATTTGTCTTTAAACATTTAGGCAATTTTTGTCAAGCTTAGAGTCAAACATACATATACCAAGAGGTACATACTTAAATGAGAAGCTACCTGAGACAAGAACCATTTATATGGATTGATTATGAGTGGTGTCTGAATTGTTTCCGTGAGTCTTAAAGAAACCAGCTTGGAAACTACAAAAAAAAAAAAATCATCATCAAAGACTGCACATTTTTCCCATGAGTGACCCTGCTAGCATTTTGCATGTCAGCCCTTAAATCTGGCATATCAGTGCCCAGAAAGGGCTTACTCTGGATTTTACATCAGTAGCTGGTACAGGCTTCACTCTCTTTGCCTGAAGGGTTAAATAGACTGACCATATTCTTAGCATAAGGAAGAGAGAAAATGAATGAGAATGAATGAATGAGTGAGTGAATGAGTGAATGGAGCAGCTTATCTGCTCTTACTCTAGTCTATTTAAGTACAGGGTTCTCATTTTAATCATTCAGGAAATCCTTTCCATGGAGGAGACTTTGCTAGAAGTCTCTTTCTAATGCTTTGCTTCTCTTCTCTGTGTCTACACGGGCATATTCAGAATACCTGTACTGCTGCCATATGGAAATGACTTTGTTGCTCAAGTGAAATGGAGAGTGTGCAGCACTGTCATTCTAAAAGAGTTGTATAAACAGAAAGAACTTAACTCAAGTGATAAGGTAGAACATTGCATGTACATTTCTTTAAGAGAACCAGCAGTCAAACAGAATACATAGCAGACTTTTCTAAATCCTGACATTTATCTAAGCAAAAAAATTTAGTAGAAAACAAAATCCAGGTGCACGTCCTTCTTATCCTTTATTCATGTGTTAATTGTGTTAGCAAGCAAATTACAAGTTGTGGAATATTTTGCTGAGCTCACAAACACCTCTTTGTTCTCTCTTTTTTTTCACCCTCTCTGTGAGATGATGAACGGAGGTGGGTAATGCTGCACTTCAGGCAGGTGAATGAAAGGTGTGGAGGGAGTCGTACCCCTAGGTACATGTGGAGGAGGTAGTCAGAGCACAAGACAAGAGGGAATAAACCTGCACTATGATTTGTATTGTATTATCCCATTCAGAATAGATGCTTGTATTGCATCAAGCCCTGTGGTCAGTCCTGATTGAGAAATACATTCCTCAGCACAGAGTGCTTACGTAATGCTTTCTGGTCCCTGTCCCCTTCCCCAGCTCCCCTTCACCCCACAGCGTTATTGCCCTTGGTGTTTCATGGAGGTGCCCATGCAACAAGCTCCCTGCACAGGAGACCGGCATTAAAATACATTCCCTCCTCAATGACTTTCACTTGAATGAAAATAACTGCAACAAAAAATAAAGTGAAAATAAAGAAGCAATAAAAGTAAAATCTTACCCTCTTTTTAAAGAACTGAAAGGCTGAGCACTTCTTAACTGGAAATCCATTCATGTCTTTGTTGACCATTTTCCACAATGGAGAGTGCACAGTGATAGATCCAGGGTGGCAGTTGCTTAGTGCATCCGCTTTCCTCTGTATCCCTTTAGTTAATGAAGACAGAGCAGGACGGGAGCCTCACCAGCGCGGCTTGGGCAGCTGCCCTTTACACATTCATCCTGCTGCACCAGCTACTGCAGCAGCAGCAGCGAGCAGCAGCCTTTCCCAGCCTTTAGTTGCAGCAGGCTTTTCGCTTTGTAGAAACGTCCTCTGAATACACACAGTCCTATAAAATCCCGTGACAGCTTTCACATCACGGGCAGCAGGTCTGAGGCTGAGTGAGTCTCACACAAACCTGGGTCCTTCCATCCGGTGTGTGCTATTGGTACCACATGCTTCACAAGCAGCAAGGCTACTGAACTCAATTTGCTATTCCTCTTCTCCAGGTGATGTGATTCACTGCTGTTTGAGATGAGAGCTGGTTTTGATTGGGCAAATTCCAGTGGGAGCTGCTGTTCAGCAACAGCAGGGAAAGAGAGAGAGAGAGAGGGAGAGAGGGAGAGAGGGAGGGAGGGAGAGATGCACAGTCAGACCAGCTGAGCACAAATAACCATACAAAGGATAGGAGGAAGGCTCAGAGAAAGAAGTGCTGAAAGGCAATATGTTTCCCTTGGGGGAGTGACAACGATAGGCTCTCATTTTATATATAGGCAGTCTTTGAGTAAAAAGAAAAGAGAGATGGGTCAGACATTTTTCTTTCTTTCTTTCAATTTTTTTTTCTATGTTGCTCTTGTTGCAATGATTTAGACTGTGGCACTTTGTGAAAAAGCCTGTCCAATGATCAATGCAACACTGGCTTATGTGACAGGACATACTGTAGTCTGGGAAGCATTGGAGCTTCATTGTGAAGTTCAATGAGCTTAAAGAAAGCCAGCAGTTCCCGTAAAGTACAATTACCACATCCGATGCAGATAAATGTAAAGCAAACAGACACAGACAAATCTGCTCAGATATTTCTCCTTTTTCTGCCCTAGAAACAGGGATATAATGCATTTAAATACAGAAGAACTCCTTTACAGGAAAACGGCTGAAAGGGATCTTGAAAAGACACCTTGGCTAGCCTCCCATTTATTAAATAAGATTGAGATACATTTCACCAAACCCAGTAATTCCAATAACATGTGTTTAACTAAACTGTAAAATATCGTTATGCTGTCTTTTCCAACAAGGTCTGGAAAATAAAATAGAGTCTTCTTCACTTCCTCTTGTCCTCTGTTCAGGACTTACAAACCTCAGCTTCAAGTAAATACCTTACCTTTAATATTAAATTGGTTTCTGGCTCTAGCTGTAGCTTTCTCCTCAGCCTTTCTCTGTGAGATCAGTCAGCCCTACTGTACAGCAATTTTTACCCTCATTTGAGGATACTGGTCTACTGCAAATTGGTTACTTCTCAAGTATCATTTTGATAAGGTGAATAAACTGAGCATTTCACATTTTTCAGTGGAATCTGTTTTAACCAGTCCTTGAAAACATTCTGTCACTCTTCCCTGCTCCTTACATCCTTTTTTTTCAGAAGATCCTTGAAAGATAAGATCACCTAAGCTTTGTATCCTACATCAGTACAGGTTTCTCCTTATCACATTTACAGGTGAAGCTATGAACTGACTCCTACTGTTACCACTGTGTCTGTTTCACAGAAAATCTTGCTGTTTTTCTGGTCTGTGTACCCGAGACCCTATGTCACAGCGCTTGCAGGATATGACCTATTTTTGAGCCAGTAACATGCAGGATATATTTCCTTATTTTATACATCTAGCCTTTGTTCATTATTTGCAAACAATTTTTCTGCACTACTATTAGACTTGGAATTTCTTGAGGAAACAGTTATGTAATTTATTCAAAAGTCCCTTTTTTTTTTTTTTTATATCCTTCCCTTCCTCTTCCTTTTCCCTTCATCTTCCCCTTTGACTTCCCCTCCCCCTTCCCCTTTCAATTTCCTCACCACGAGCATGAAAATTCTAGTTAAAATTGCAGGGGAAACTTAGAACTCTGCCATGGATCAGAGTTCAGAGTAGTTCCTTGGAAAGTTACAAGTTCAAGGTCCAAGTCTCACAAAAGACATAATTTTGCATTTTGGTGCCCTTAATAAACTGTCCAAAGCAGTGAGCTGAAGAGCCAAAATCTTGTCACAACTGTTCAGCTTTGGAGAACTAGTAGAATAGTCACTGGAGCAAGGAGAAAAGGAATATTCCATTCTGTCTCTTTGTCTGCAGCTAATGTATTTTACTAAGCAGAAATTCAGCCCCGCTTCTGAAACCTGACCAGCAGTTCAGTTACCAGCTAGAGAGATGTTAAAGGGTTTTTCAGAATGTCTGGAATTCTCAACACATCTCAGTGAGAGCTCCCTGCACTGAGCACCCCGTACACCCAGTCGCTAGCAATCTGGGAAAAACCTTTCAGTTAATCCTTTCATGTGCCTTAGAGCTGTCAGGCCTATATTTCTGTGTTAATAGGTAGAGAAGTAGATGATAATGAATTTTTACCAGTGGCATTTCCCAGTGCTCAGTTCTGATCACCATGTGTTTTGTTGCCTAATCTGGTCGCATATCTGATTGCATAATAGAAAACTTTTGTTCAAAAATGGCTTTCACTTGGGTTTAACCATCCAGCTTGCTGCACATGTACATTTATTTTTGCGATCTTTGATCTATTCAGCCACAGCTTTGATCTATCTCTCAACCTCAGATATTTCTCTCAAGGGCTCAGCACAATCACCTCTTTTACGAAAGCATTTGCAATGCCTCTACATTCTCTGTTAGATTCCCAAACTACTGGCTGTTATGTCCTTCTCCTTCTCCCTTCCAGGACTGATGGTAGTGCTGACTGCCCTTGTGAATACATCTCTTGGGTCCTGGTGTCAGGGCCTTGGCCTCCAGATCCTTTCTGCTATTTATTTTATTTGGGTGTTGGCCTATTTTCAGCTGGACAAGTTATGCACTTACACTTACTTCCATTAGAAGAAAGAGTAATAAACTGTCTTCAAAGTGACCTGATAGTTTTAAAGTACTGCAGGAGATGTTTTTGGAGGCAGGTGCATTAATGCTAGGGGAATGTGCTAGTATGCTTCCACAGCATCATAGAAAACCCTCTTGGCCTCTCCAGAATATCAGCATTTTGATAAGATTTCTTCCGAGCTGAAATCCTTTTGGCAATGTGGCCTTGAGGGATTTTATTTGCCACATTCTTTTACCATGATATCAGAAATGTGGCTCAGTGGCTGCAGAGCTTATGTCTAGCACAGGAGGGCAAAAGCCTGAAAGAGGAGCAGAAGAGTTACCCCACACATCTGTTCTTCCACTAGTAGACAAAGATTGAAAGTCAGATAGATTTTCATGAGAAAAAGTGCCAAAATCATGGCTTCATAATTAAATCCGAAGTAAGCATAAAACTCCATGTTCACTGTATTTAACTACAATCAAAATCATAAAAATTGAGTAGGAAAATAAGAATCTGAGCCAAGCCAATCCCCTCAGTGGTGCTTTATTGTGACTGCCACAAAATACTAAAGGCTTTCATCAGCTTGGTGACCTGCCAGATGTACCAGTCACTTTAAACAAGTCCTACAGGTACTTCATGCTTTAACGGATCTTAGTAGTTTCCATTAAACTGTCATATACTCACTCAATGATAAAATAAGTTTTTTATTAGTGCAGTCATGGAAGAAATACAGAAATTTCAAGTGGTAAAAATTTAGAAAGCCGAACAGCATACAATAAAATTTAAATATTTGTGAGACAGCCCCTTGGGATATCATATAAGTTCATTCACTGCAGTTCTTACTGAAGGAGTACTATAAACGTAGAGTAATACAGTATACAGAGGGGCAAATGCATGAACCAGAACTACTCTGCTGGGGCTTTTGCAAACAGCATTCTAATAATGGTCCTTGCCTTTAAACACTTTACAGGTGCAATATAATGGGTAACTGGTGGTAAATCAGATCAGGGTACATCAGGGAAGAAGTAAATCATACTGATAAATTTGATCAACTATAGGTGTAGCAGCTTGAATCTTCTTCTCCCCCACCCTAAGAATGTTCAAGTCACAAGTCTTTAGAATCACAGCCCTTGGTGTACTTTCAAAGTTACCTACATCCCTGGCATGGGGCAAAAATAAGTTGCAGATCATTTATAGTTTCCTGTCAGTGGTGGGTTCTTACATAGCTGCTCAGTTAGTGGATGCTCCTTCCCTACCCACTCTTCCTTTGCAGTCAGGGAAAGTGGATAGCTTCCAGCAGCTATGGTTCTGACATTTGATTCAGTGCTGATAGACACAGCTTGTTTCATGGAGTATCATTAGAACAGTTCATAGTAGATGAAAACTGAACAGAGAAGAATGAGCATTTGACCCTTCCAGTCTTTATCCAGTCTTCAGAAATGGGGGTAGTTTAGTTTGGACATGGCTTTCATTCCAGCTTTGCCTTGGGGCTGCTCTTGACACATCTTTGCTGTTCCTTTGACTACCAGTCTTGAAACCCTGTGATATTGGCACCCCATTTACTCTAGCTCTTGTTTTTTCTTTATTTTATACCACTAACATAAAACACTCACCCCTTAGCTCCTAATTGGGTTTGCCACTGTGCTCCCTCTGCCACACCTGTTCCTGACTATATGTATTGTAGTGTGCTTCTTTGTTGAGCAGACTTTCCTGTAGTTCTTCATCTATGAGTTTTCCCTGCTCTCCAGGTCACTGGGAGGAGCTGGGGAAGTGAGTGATACTAACAATAACAGCCCCAGTGTGCAATCACCATGTTCACACACCAGGAATTAAAGCTGGTGCTACAATGCCCAGCGATAAAAGATTAATATAAATAAAACTGTAGTGGAAAAATAATAATAATCCATCGAGCACTTTGGAATCTTTCTCAAAACTAGCTGTGCATCTGTTCTTCGTGTTTCAGCCATGCCATTTTCTTTTGAGTTATTTCTGCAGCTCTCCTCAGTGCTGACAAAGATTTTTGTTCAAATTTGGCTACATTTGGGGAAAAATAATACAACCAGAAGTAAGCTATGGTATTTTCCTGAGGCAAAATAACACCCATTGTATTGTAGGAAGATGGAAGGAAGAGGGTATGGGGATTTCCTCAGCTGTAAGAAAAGAAAAAAGAAGATTTCTCTGAAAAATGCTGTCTAGATATATGGCACAGCTAGAGCAGTGGGCTGGCCACTGTCAGTACTACAGCCTTTCCTCATCTGAACTGATTGACTGTGCCAGTCTTCTGCCATCTGTGATGGCTGATTAGAAAAGGAAACCTAACTGCTCTCCGGCAGTTCAACCTTCTGAAAAGTGGCATACAACAGGCTTTTTTTTTTTTTTCCCCACACATGGTATCAAAAGCAATCTTAAGGTGTGATAGTTTGAAATTCTTCCAGGCCTGCGAGCAATTATTCTATATTTCATAGGTGAGCCAAAATCTCTGTGAGTTGTACATAGTTCTCATTTCTAGCCTACAGAGAGCTGGAGAAATAAAACCATTCCACAGGAAGAAAGCATCTATCTATATCCTATAGGCCACAAAATAATCACCAGAAAATAATGAGTTTTGCCTGATGCTGACCTGAGCAGAATTCAAATACTGCAGATTTCCATGACTGCCATCAGTCAGTTTTGCTAAATAGCCAAAGTGAATATCTGGTTTTTAATTTTTCCGTACTTGACTTTCGCTGTTTGCTTATTTAAGGCATCTCATTTCCTTGAGTGTTACTTAAGAAGAGGATGAAAAAAAAAGATACATGAAACCATGAAATAAAATAAAATTGAGAGAAAGGGCTGATCTGCCCTTTCAGTAAAATTTCACTTGAATAGACAGAGATACTTTGTTTACGTCAGGACTCTGGTTTTCCCATAAATCTCCAATTTAGAATACAACAGGATAGGGGAAAGTCATTGCTATTACCACAGGCACTTATTTGTATTTCCTAACTGTATTTTGATTGTTCTGTAAGATTTAAAGAGATAGGGGAGTAAGAAACACTAGGGGAAAAAAACAAATTTTATGAACACCTTATCAAGTCAACAACTTTCTCTATCTCCTTATGTTCCTTATATTCATACAGAAAGTAAAACCTGCTTTCAGCCACAGCAGCAGCTTCACCACACAGTGTGCTGGACAATGCTGGGGCTGAATGAACTTTCTGCGAGCTCTTTCTGTGTCTCCCTCCTTCTCATCCCAGCTCATGGTCTGGGGCTGATGCATATGCACAGCCCTGCACTGCATCTCAGTGACTGTGTCAGTGGGATATTTCTGGCTGCCAACAGAGTGATGCTGGATCTATGGCCACAGAGGAATGGGCAAGTTCTCCAGGTAGAAGGAAGCAAGCAGGAAAGTTAAGTACTTCTAAAATAAATTAAATAATAATAACAATAGTGAAATCAAGGTCTTACCATGTTTATTTTCCACTATTTCACTCATGATCCTGTTGTCCTCTGGAAAACGTCCTAACATTTTCAGGAGTGGGGTTTTATACATAGTTTGTTCAGGTGAACCATTTTGTCCCAAGTAGGAAGAAATTAAGGCCAATCTGTGAGAGATTTAAACAAAATCTGTGATGTTTGAGGGGGTGGAAGTTTAGCAACTGCCCTGCTTATTTGAAAGAATATAGAATTAAATCAATAATAATACCTGGTTACTATCAGAAAACTTGGTCTCCATTCCCACCAATGACACCTTAAGCATGAAAGCACTGGTGTTTTAACATAAGTGAACTCTATGGAAGACTGTCATTTTGCCTGATAGTCTCAGTTTACTTATGGGTTTATTTAAAGGTGTGCATTTTATTAAAAAACAAAAAGTCGCAGCAGGACACATACCTACCTAGGACATTTCCCAGTACTGTCAAGGACAGTTTTATGGGAAGGTACAGACAAATCCAAAGTGGAGAGGCTGTTCATTTTCCTCAGCAGGCTCAGCATGCATGCTTGAGCACTCATGCTGTGGAAATCTGCTCACTCTGACTAGCAGGTTGAGAAACGAATTATAGCAACCACCCCTCTAGGCAAAAAAAAAATTCTCCTGATTGTTACAGTAGCTAGGTTTGAGCTCTCCTTGTCCTTCAGTTTTGGGGGGATGCTTTTTTCTGCAGATCTTCTACTGTTTTCATCAGTTAGCTTCCCAGGATTTTGTGTCTGCCCTGGTCACTTTTTCTATACATGCGGCAGAGACATTAGGCATGAGCAGTATGATATTGCCTGTATTAAACTCAGCCACTGGCACACTTGCGTGCTGCTGTGCCTTCTCCCTTGTCAGCTGGCCCTCACAGACATCTCCTAACACCCCTCTTTGTTCTTCTTCATGGTGAATTCTAGTTCAGTGCCTCTATATTCCCTATACTGTAGTATTTTTTCCCTGTTTATTTAAAAAGTCAATTAAACTAGAAGTTTTCCTATTATATTACCCTTTTATATTCTCCAGTCAAGTGGATAACCACATTTAATTTGGGACCCTAAATTCCTTTGTTTCACTCTGCTTCGGTGTTCAATAATAAGACAAACATCCAAAAGGTACAAATCGATAGCATGTAGTCCACCTAAAGTGGGCTTGCTTGAAGACTCTTTGGTACAGCGGTGAGAAGAAGACCCTGATGAACCATCACCAACTTAGAAATATTCCCAAAAAACCTGATCCCTCAGAAGTATCAGATGAGTCACAATTACTCATTTGAACCTTCAGATGGCTGTGGAAGAGGCCATGGGGTAATGACTTATTAATGTTAGCTCATATCATCTAAAAATTGCAACAACCTACATGCAGCTCAGTTACAGCAGCTGCTATGTAGAGCAGACTGAGCCAAGAACCATCCAGCCTCCATTGCTTCCCTCCCAGATTTTGCTGACTGCTGATGCAGTCAGACCCAAGGTATGAGCTGTTTGTGTAGGAGTGTTTCCTAGTAGTATTTCTCCAAGGCATAGTAACACTGATACACACACACTGCTAGTCCAAATCATCATCTAGCCCTGCAAAAGGGCAAACTGAGTGGCAGGGCTGGCTGATTTTTGCACTGTATCTCAAGGTCTTCCAGCTAGTCTTGAGCAGCATTGAAGACTTGGGCTGAGCAGCACTGGGGTCCACAGGAACATTTGATATATTCTCAAGGAGAAAAGGAGATGAACTGGCTTTCTAGAAGATTGTGGGGTTTTTTTTGGTTTGTTTTTGTTTGTTTGTCTTTTTAGAAAGAAAAAAAAATATATGCCTGCCTCAGAAAATATTTATGCATAGGCAATTTGAAAACACTCAGGTAACATTATAACTGAATTACCTGACTCGCTTCTCACAGGAAACTAAGCTATAGCAAACCTTCATTTATAGCAAAGCAAATTAAACTCACTAATTGTTTCATGTGTGCAACGTGGGAATTGCAGTTTCATTTATAATGAATCTTTGATTATACCATAATTGTTCTGGCAGGAAAATGTCTTCATTTTCAGAGGCTTCTGCTGTGTTTTCAGACTGTGTCCATGTCTACAGCAGTTTTTGTTTTTACATTCCTTGACTAACATTGTGCAATCAAATCTCTTTACGCTTTCCCAGAATTGTGATTCATATTGCCTGATTCACAAAATCCTGACAAATGCAGCAGAAGCACACTCCTTTACATGGAGCTAATAGAGATGCAGTGTTATGGAGATCATAGTGAGTCCTGACTGTACTGTGGTGAATTCCAAGGGAAATATTAGCTCATGTTTTTTACTTTGTACTGCAGATTTTTGCACTTGTCATGTCCTCTAATGCTTTTCTTCTTCCAGCAAGCCACTATTCTTGCAGAAGTTTTTCTAGTGCTTGCCACTTGAGCTTATCTAGTAATTGCCTACTAAGTGTATGTCTGTGCTGAACATCTGGAATGAAAAACCACTGGAAAAACCTTCATGAACTTTCTCCTAAAGTAATTAAATGCACAAATGACATTCCTTGTGACTTTCTTCTTCCAGTAATGCGTTTTGCTTCACAATCATCCATGAAGATCAACTGACAATGTGGATATTGGTATAATTTTGCATGCTACAGTTGCTGGGATTTTTCCAATGTGTTTGCACCGGTGATTCAGCGATTCAGGACTCTGAAGAATTTGTAGCAGGAATCTCATTTTTCTGAATTTCTTTGTCCAATACCTACACACCTCAGAGCTTTATAGAACCATACATAGTAATAATAACCAGAAGTTTACCAGTTGTTCTTCCTTTTCCGATTTTTTAATATCCCCTCTTCTCACAGGTAAATCCTGTAGCCATCAGGTGGTGTAAGAAAGGAGCTATTCTGCCCCGGCCATTCCATAGAAAGCTTAAGTGGCTGTACATAACATGGTGAAGGAAGAAACATTTGTAATCAGTGTCCACAGATTTGGGCACGAAGGGACAAACACTGTGGAATTGTAGCCCCAAGCAGGGAGGCTGTTGCTGAGACCAAAGCTGTTGTTTATATGTCAGTGATACCAGGACTGAACCTCAAAGTGAATATTCACATTGCTGGAGTGAGAAACATCCAATTTCCTCAAGATCAACTCTCTGTAGTCTGAAAGTGTGAGGAAAATGTGTCAGGACACATTTTCTTTCTGTGTGTACTTTTGTGAAATGAAACAGATTTCCAAGATATGAGAAAATCAACACCCCCAAACAAAGCTGTTTTGCCAGATGACTTCAGCTGTTCCATATTAACCACTACTCCACAAAAATACTTGCATTTTTCTGAGTAACAGTCGTAGGCATCAGTAGTAATACGCTTTAGCATCTAGCTAGCATTACTAATGAATTTTTATGTGTGACACGCATCTGCACAGAAAAATACTGTATTCACACACACACACACACACACACACAAGAATATTTTAACTTGGATAACTTAAAAGCTTTTCCTCTGCTTACATCTTATAAGAATTAATTGCTATGTAGTCTGTGAAAGATGTGTTTCACCACTCAAGTTATGAGAGCCTCCTGTGTGACACAGGTATTCACTTCTTCCATATATTTCAAGAGCACTGGACTGAAAAAGATGTGTCATTGCTTTATATCTCAGTGTCCTCAAGTAAAAAAACTTGTACTTCTAAAAGTCAGTTTATTCCTATTGAAGATGTACCATATTCTGAAAATCCAAGTGCTGGGAGTTTTTGGTGCAACAAAAAAAATCTGTCTTCTAATTTCTTTCTTATGTCTTGTATTTTTTACAATTTCTGTGATGGTTTTTCTGCAATCTTCTATTTCTCTCAGTTCAATTTCAATAATTCTGCATTAATTGAGTATGCATTTAAGGCAAATACATATGCACGTCTCAGTATGTTGTGGAGTTTCAGTTATGCTAAAGAACTGCTTTAAGAGATGCTTACAT
Organism: Odontophorus gujanensis; assembly: GCA_013399175.1. Classification (NCBI taxonomy): domain Eukaryota; kingdom Metazoa; phylum Chordata; class Aves; order Galliformes; family Odontophoridae; genus Odontophorus; species Odontophorus gujanensis. Next base: position 98,148 of record VXAB01000200.1, read on the forward strand.
TCAGATAAAGTAAAAAATATCCATTAACAATTAACATTAGTGCTGAGACACAACCCATAATTGGTTATGTCAAATCACTTTATTGATCAAATATACAGAGATGTCTGATGACACTGAAAAAATATGAGTAGCAAATTTGATTGTATTCTATCATAAACCCAATTAACATCTGGAAAATCATTCAGATAATAGGAATCTAAAGAGAATTCTTATTGTGTTGGAATGTCATAAGGCAGACACTGACATGAAAGTCATTAAAAGTAAGAAAGGTAAAACTGATTAAAGCATTTCCAGTAAAAGGCACTATTCATTACAAAATTCCATATGTCAAAACTGAAACTGTTCACACACACAAAAGGTTGATTTTAGTGAGTTTTGTGGCAATTTAAATTCTAGATTGTCAAAATAACACTTTAGCGTTCTTTAGAGGAAAAGTCTTTTTTTCTGACATAAAATTCCTTTTTTTCTCTCTTGAGCAATTTTCATAAATGCATCATGAAGAAGATTTGAGCAATAAATCATCAGAATAAAAATCATGTTTTGATTGCAACAGCCTTTTTTATTATTACATCACACAGAATTTCATTTTTTTCTCTTTATCATGAGTCAGCTTTGAAATCTCAAAAATTCCTCCAGGTACTATAATTGCTTTGCCTTCAGCTGTTACACAAATGTCAGCATTTGATTATCTCAGCACACTGTACTTTTAATTTTAGTTTGGAGACATAAGACAATGTCAGCATCATGAATCTTACACAAAATTTCCAACTATTTCCTTTGGAGTGTATTTTTCAGTGTGATTTTGTTACAGATACGTATGTTTCTAATGTTCATCGTTTTGCACGTTTTCTCTCCTAACATCCTTCTACACTGCATAAATAGCTGTTCTATGATTTTAGGCTTTTCTCTGTCATACAGTGATAGATAGTTGATCCATTGCTGTGAATTTCATTTTCTATTATTTCTATTAATTTGAAACTAAAATAAATTGACTGAGTTCCCTAAAAATCAATCCATAACATACTATTTTTTGACCTGTATCCCCCCATATTTTAAAAGAAATGTGGAAATTCATACCATATTTAGCAGGGCAGAAAATCTGGGTTTAGGTACATTCAAACAGAATTTTTTAATAACCATGCAGGAAGGTTCTCAACCACTCGCTGTTATCTTGGATGTCTTCAGTTAATGCCATGTTGCCATCGCATCCAAAGAGAACATACCTTTCCAATAACAGCTCAGAGATCAGTGAAGTGACTGGATGATAAAAGCAAGACCTTCACCTTCACCCAGATCCTTATCATCAGCCCAACCTAAGCATCAAAGCACCTGTACCAAGAGTGTGAGTCAAAGGCAGCTATCTGCTGCATCAGCTTCAATTTCCCAGGAGATTAGGTAGTAGGGTTTTGTAGTGGGCGCACTAGAAGCCTGTTCCCAAGGTGACTTAAGACTTTTTGGTGAACGAGGCAACACCTGTACTATGTGTTGAGGCAAAACATAAATCTATTCATGGTTACTGGCCAGCAGATCCTGACATATAACAACTTTATTTCTCAGCTTTGAGCTCAAGTCCCTGACTGGTCAGTTTTTGTTTTATTCAAAGTGCAGATAAAGTAATTGCCCTATAACCTATGCAGATGTGTCCAATGCAAGGACAAAATTGCATCCTTTTCACCCCACGTGGCAGGAAATACTCTCTTTTAAAGTATGGGCACAATGAGAGCAGGCACTAAATGCAAAGGGCTGGTGCCTTGGGACCAGCAGCACAGCAGAGCTGTTGCCAAGTGTTTCTCCCATCAACCGTGTAACATTAATCTTTATCGAGAGGAGGACATGCTCAGTTACTGCCAGTGTGCAGACACCTTGTGATTGATTCCACTTTGTGGCAAGGGTCAGAGAAGTTGGACATCAGGAGCCAGGGGTCATTAGCATACTGATACATATCTAACACTTATTGATGAAGTAAGACTCGCATACATGTTCAGCAGGATGACTGAGAGGACATAGTACTGCATGAGAGTGCTCTTAAGGCAAACTCTGACCCTCTCAGACATCTAACAAAGAGCAGAACAGACTCCATTAATCGCTCACCCTACTGAGAACAAAAGGTTGCCGTGCTGCTTTCTTGCTCACTCAAAAATACAACCACTGGTTACACTTAGCTGAATTCATCTAACTCTGACTTTAGCCAAGGTCTCCACTTCTATCACTCATAGCAGGAAGTCTCATTTTTAATCTGAAAATATTTGAATCTGATGGAATTTCCTGCAGGATCTGGGCAGGCTTGAATTAGAGCTAAGTAGCATTTCAGCCAGAGTACTTCCACCAACTTCCAAATCTTCATCCAAGTAACTTCTGAGCATGAGAAATAGAAATGCTCTCCTGACATTGGAACAACAAAACAAGTAACAGATGACCTCTATCTCTTATGAGTGCAGATGGACAAGCCCAGGGGAGGCAGGACATGCAATGATGCATAGTTGTGGGGAATGTTCCAGTCCAACTAACAATAACGTAGTAGGCTTTGACTGCCAGCAGTCAGGATCAACATAAACTCATTAGGCTCCAAACTTGCTTGATATTTCTGAGGAACAAAAAAGAAACAACATAAACACAGTCAAAAGATTGTGTAGCATACCCAATAAGGCAATCACATAGTTGTCTGATCTGTTGTTAGAAGAACAACTATCTGAATCATTAGCTAGGGCACTTTTCTGATGGGACGTGAAGGGTTTCTGGACTGTCATGAATATTATGTGTGTTCCTAATGTGCTCTATTCTTAACTGAATTTATCAGAAGTGGAACAGCTCCATTTAAAATGACTCACGTTTTCTGTTTCCTAGAAAGAAACACCACAGCAGACTCTTCATACTACAAGCATCTGGTTTGTAGCTATTCTAATAGATTCCATATCTCCACAATTGCTAGTCTTAATAATAAGTTAGGAAATCAGGTGACAATAAAATAAAAATACATCGACTCTTATCTTAGCGGGAAGAAGCTGAGAGAAAGGAAAATCTGCAGCTACAATGGTGTCTCTGTGGCAGAGTTAAAAGAGGTAATAATTTAGCAACTCAGTCAGCAGTAACACATCCATAACAGAATCCAAAGGTAGATGCCATTGTCTGTGTGGCCTTTCAGTGCCAAGGTCCACTTCCAGCCAGCCAGTTTGCTATCACAGGAGATGGCATTTTGCACCCTTTTACTCAAGCTGCAGTCAGGACAGATATCTCTTTCTCACAAGCTGTGCCATGGCCTTGAGTTTATGTTAGATGTATGAAAAGGATTGCAAGCTTATAGCTGCACAGGAGACGTTAGAGGCTTAGCGTGTACATTTGTACATTGGTATGCAAGACCAATGGGTCCAATATGGATCCAATAGATATGCAGGCAGAGAGGGTTCTGACTGGAAGCTGTCATCCACCTTCTGCCCCTGAATTTTGGTATGTGTAGAGCTGGCCTTTGCTCACAGCCATCTCCTCTGAGCTACAATGTCAAGAGGTAAGAAGGTATGGTAAATCTCAGGTCAGTGCCAGATGATTAGTTAGAATACAAGGTGTTCTTAATTATGCATCCAAAATTTGAGTCAAAGAGGTCCAGGACAGATCAGTCTCATAATGAAAAGTTTGCCATCTGACACAGATCCAGACCTGAGGGTGAGCAAGAGCTATAAGGTTAAAAAAAATAATATCAGAAAACATCATAAATTTCTCAGGCTTCATCCAGAACAACTATTTTATGTCATGCTGTGTTATTTTTCATAGAATTGAACTTCTACATGTGCTTGAGTGAAATAAGCTGAAGTTTGGCTACTTCCTGCTATTANAAGTGGAACAGCTCCATTTAAAATGACTCACGTTTTCTGTTTCCTAGAAAGAAACACCACAGCAGACTCTTCATACTACAAGCATCTGGTTTGTAGCTATTCTAATAGATTCCATATCTCCACAATTGCTAGTCTTAATAATAAGTTAGGAAATCAGGTGACAATAAAATAAAAATACATCGACTCTTATCTTAGCGGGAAGAAGCTGAGAGAAAGGAAAATCTGCAGCTACAATGGTGTCTCTGTGGCAGAGTTAAAAGAGGTAATAATTTAGCAACTCAGTCAGCAGTAACACATCCATAACAGAATCCAAAGGTAGATGCCATTGTCTGTGTGGCCTTTCAGTGCCAAGGTCCACTTCCAGCCAGCCAGTTTGCTATCACAGGAGATGGCATTTTGCACCCTTTTACTCAAGCTGCAGTCAGGACAGATATCTCTTTCTCACAAGCTGTGCCATGGCCTTGAGTTTATGTTAGATGTATGAAAAGGATTGCAAGCTTATAGCTGCACAGGAGACGTTAGAGGCTTATAGCGTGTACATTTGTACATTGGTATGCAAGACCAGTGGGTCCAATATGGATCCAACAGATATGCAGGCAGAGAGGGTTCTGACTGGAAGCTGTCATCCACCTTCTGCCCCTGAATTTTGGTATGTGTAGAGCTGGCCTTTGCTCACAGCCATCTCCTCTGAGCTACAATGTCAAGAGGTAAGAAGGTATGGTAAATCTCAGGTCAGTGCCAGATGATTAGTTAGAATACAAGGTGTTCTTAATTATGCATCCAAAATTTGAGTCAAAGAGGTCCAGGACAGATCAGTCTCATAATGAAAAGTTTGCCATCTGACACAGATCCAGACCTGAGGGTGAGCAAGAGCTATAAGGTTAAAAAAAATAATATCAGAAAACATCATAAATTTCTCAGGCTTCATCCAGAACAACTATTTTATGTCATGCTGTGTTATTTTTCATAGAATTGAACTTCTACATGTGCTTGAGTGAAATAAGCTGAAGTTTGGCTACTTCCTGCTATTATGCATAAAAATTCCATTTTGCGATGATAAATACTGAACTATAAAACACTGCAGAGTTCGGGAAAGATTTCCTGTTCTCTGACTGTTCTTCTGATGTTACAGCAGTGTGATTTGGGACTTATTACACAATGCTGTTTCTTTTAATCTAATATACTTAGCTTCAGTGTCAATTTTACACACTCCCCTTGGAGCTACATGAAAAATCAAGTCTTGATCGTTGCTCAGCTTTATGGAAATTGAATGAGAACAATTATGAGCTGAACCCTGAGAAGGTCACGTTAATAAGTAAGAGCAAATAAGGGAGCTTATTGCAAGCAACTACCCCGTGAGCAGCAGAGACAACAAAATGCAGATACACTGTGCTGCCTGCTGCCTCCACTGTGCTTTCTGGACAAATGCCAGCTACCATCTGCACTCCAGGACAGCCTCTCCATGCCATTGCACAGCAATCAGTGCTCCACTAGACAGCAGTTCTACAAGAGCCAGGCAGGTCAAGGAGCAAGGATAGTGGTCACCCTGTAACCTGAGTGCCTCTCCAGCTGGAAACAATTCCCACCTTCTCCCACTGGTCCCCCTGCCATTGGTCTGCTTGGGCTTTTGATGGCTGTGAGATATGCTTACCTTTTCTGGAAGGTTTTTGGTTGCACGTGATAAAAACCCACATCAATTCAGTGCATATATTGTATTGAATTTTTCTGTCAGTAAAGGAATTACTACTTCTCTTCCTCCTGTTTTCTGTCTTGTATTGTCTGTGTTTCAGTTCTGTTCCTGCATTTTCTTCTTTTTTTTTTTTTGCTGCTCTGCATCATACCTTTGAAGTTCTCCCTTCTTTTTGGAAAAGATACCAAAAGGTAGAAAGTGAAACAAGGCATTGCAGTCCTGCAGAAATTGATTCATTTCAAATGAAAATGCTTTTGGTACTGTATGATTTGCAAAATAATCCTCTTTTTTTTTCTCCTTTTTTTTTTTTTTTTTTTCTGCCAGCTCCACTATTCAGCTCTGCAGGCTTGCAGTGTACTGATTCTTAGATGTTCTGCATAACTTCAGAAAAATTATAATTTACATTTTGTTATTGTAATTTCATTTCTTTTATCAGTCCTTATGGAATATTTTGGTAACTGTCAAATGGCCATAATATATCACTGGTGAATGGGCAGAGGAATTATTTCACTCTTTTTGACTAAATCACAGCTGGTCATTAACATAAACCAATGTGTAGAGATAACTACTTAGGAGTCCTAGATTAAAAAAGAGGGTAAAAATCTCAGCGGTTTGCATATGGACACGCTAGCTCCTAGCTTCACACAGGCTGAGTTCTCAGATACCACACTGAACTGAAAGAAAATTGTTTGCTTATAGATTCACAACATAGAGCTTATTTGCTTATATTCGTACAAACTGAAAAAGTGCAGTAACTGTCTACTTGAATAATGCATAGTGTGTACAATTCACAGGTTATTGTGCTTAGTCTCATCCACAAAGCCTTTCATTTGCACTAAAAACAGATGTAAATTGCTTCTGTTCTCACCTGGTAACACTTCGGATGCTAATTGGGAAAGTGATAAAAATTCTAAGTAGGTGTACATTTGTGAGATGACAAAAGTGCCACAGAGGGTAGGGCAGTATAGGTTAGGAGTGACAGCATGTTCACATGACGCATAGCTTTGTAAAAACTCTGTCATTTCTCTGTTTTTTGTGGTTTTTTTTCCTATTTATTTATTTAATAAACAATCTGCACATCTGCTCTGTTACTACAGGTAGCAAATCTTCTTCCTCATTCTTTCATTCTGGCACATCAAATTTCCACAGTTTGTATATGTTTTGGCAACTGTGGGGATGATACTGGAAGACAGAGAGAAGTGTATGTCCACATTCAGATACTCCTGTCTGCCAGACTTGATATCTAATATTCGACAGCTGATTTCATATTTGACACAGATTATTAGTGCCTCAGATCCAGCATATCTCAACTCTCATTTGTCCATTAAATACCTTTGACTCTTTTGTAATGCAAATTAGCTGAACGTTAGTTTCACTAGCTTGTAGAATTGTTCATTATGTCACCATCAGTATCTAATTCGTGCTTTTGGCTGTGGCTGTAAAAGAACCTCCAATTCCCCTTTGTGCTAGCTGCGTCTTCCTTTAAGAGGAAGAACACAGAGAGCTTTTATTTATTTATTTATTTATTTATTGCTCTTTTTCATTTTTATTTTTGTTGTTGTCACTGAAGAGTAGCCTCTACCTCTGTGTAATAACACAGAAATGCAGGTAATTAAATCCAGAGATTGTAAAATATTCAGTGCTGAAATGGAAGCAGGCACAAAATCCATTTGCAGAGCATATTAAAAGGAAAAGAGCAAGTGTAACTGGAGAAATTAATGAGTCTTGACCAGTGGAATCTCTTAGATGAGACTCAAAAGGCTGTGGAAATTCTCTAGGCCCTGATATATTGAACAAAGGGAACCTTTGAGGTTACGACTTAGCCCTGAGTGAGTGGGATAATTAAAATCACGATAATATTTATTCAACACGGATTCATTTAATTTAGAATAGGAATCAGTCATTCATGGGCACCACAGAAGTGAGAGCTGCTGGATGTGATTTTGTAAACTGTGTTGGGGAACTCAGTGTTTTTGGTGTTTCTTTTCAATAGCTTGAATGTGCATTCTCCTCACTACGCACTGGGTGTACAGGGCAGATTTGTCCCAGATCACAGGGAGAAGCAGTGGGTAGCTGTGACAGTTGCCTCGGTGAACACCTGCAGTAACAGACAGAGACATTCAGCAGTTGTGTGGGAGCAGCTGGGGCACAAGTCATCAGCAACATCTAGATGCAGACAGGTAGCAGTTATTTTCTCTCTCATAAACTCACAGCCAGTCTATCTGGGGAATCAGAATGCAGATTTAAGGAAAGAAACATCTCTCAGAAGAATCTTATTCTACAGGTTATTCCTAGATAGTCACTAGTATCTCTGCATTGCACTGGTATTAGGAAGTCTAAGTTCATATAGTCCTCTAATGGTGTTGCATCTTTCACTTCAGTCACACGTTCATAAAATGTTTTCCCTGACTTGGTAGAGAAATACACTCCTCTGCTTTTCCATGCTAGATTATCAATTATGTTAAAGCCTCCTCTGCCTACTAATGAGAGAAAGAGAGGATGAGCTTTCACAGAGAACTTTTCTTTGAAGTGAAAATCCTTAATAGATCCCTCTCACTTCTAAGGAAACTATAATCATCTTGATGGGAGAAAGAAAGAGGATTCTGGGTCTTCCCACCCCCTCCCTCATTTTCCCTCTTCCTCTCCTTTATGCACATCCACGCACACACAGCGAGGTGCTATGGAAGTAGCAGCCTACAATGCATGTATTTCCTGAATTGCACGTTTACATTCATGCAGATGCAGTTATTTCTTCCAAATGGCCATTTCTCGTAACACATGCACAGCAGCACAGTCACGCACCATATTTCAAGGACTTTACTTTTGTCCTTTCAGTTCACTTTTACGGTTTTGACCTTTATTTTCTGCGTACATCCTGTTCAATCTTTTACAGATGAATTTCACAGACACAAATATTTGCTCTAAAGGAATTCGAAATTATAAACACCTACACTCAGGGAGATTTTCTTTTAAAAAGGAGCACTTTGCTATGGAAATACTTGCATTCTCCACTCGGGGAATAAAATCTGCATCTTGTCTGACCACTTCCAAAGAGTCAGCACAGCTTGTGTCACAATTATGCACTGTAATTCCCCATGATAGAAGTATACTGACAATAATCAATTCAAATGCATTCAGATAAATAAAGTAAATGCATATTGCTAGAGAATGCTCAGCAAGCAGAAGAAAAGAAAAAAGTAATGGCCTTGTTAATTTGGGGCAGTAGCTCTCTGTCCTTATGCTGATTTGGGAGCTTAAATTTAGCGCAGTTCCTAGTATTAGCAAGAATTTCACAGTCACCTTGGGAAGGAAATCTGTGTAACACTCAGATGGACTTTGCAGGCACCACAGTGTAAATGGCAAGTGTTCAGCAGAAGGTAAGGTGTTGGGAGGGCTCTAAAACTTTGCTAGGAGTCAGCCGCCTCAAGTCTGTGGCAGATGACTTTTCTCAAGTACAAGCAAAATCCTGCTCACACTGAAGCCTGAGGGCACTTTGACAGTACCTTGCCCTGCAGCTCAGAAAGGGAAACAGCTCTATATTCATGGAGTGGGAGAGTGGTGGGGTGTGTGAGGACAAAATCAGGTGCTCAGTTCTTTATTCCAGTCACCTATGAGCTGGTCACTTGTGCTGGCCTTAGCAAAGCCTCCAGGCCACTTGTGTTCTGCTCCATACCTCTCTGCTGGTCACACCCGTGGGCAATTATGACTACAGGCAAACAGTGTTCTTTTAAGTGAGATTAACTACCTGTGATAGTCAGGAGAGATTACTATGTGTTCTTTAACCCTTTAAGCATCCTCAGACAACTCCATGGAAGACCCTGCTGTACACAGAGTGCTGTCAGTGCTGCTTGCCAACACTTAGTATTGAGCTGGCATACTGAGTGACAAGACACCTGATAATGATGACTGAATAGCAATCTGATATATTTTAATGCTTGATAATTATTCTGTCAAGTGTCTTGTAAAAGGAGAGAGCAGCAAGAAAACTGGGCAAGGGCTGCTGCTCTTGTAAATATCTTTGAGTTCAGTATTCAACAGCTGTTAAGAAGAACCAGGGCTTTTAAGCCTTATTTCATTTGATTGTAGAATAGCCTGAGTGAAGGAAATGTCAAGAAAAGAAATTGTGTGAAAATTTTACTTCTGATCCTATTTGTCTGGTGTTTGAGACCTTAAAAAAGAAGAGCTGACAAAAAATGGACCACTTTTAACTTTAATGCTAACTTTTCCGTCTCTTTTCTTTCTCTACAAACTTAATTTAAGATATGAGAGGACTACATGGTTATGAAATACATCAGCTGATGACAGTTCACTCTCTGGACCCCATGGATCCCTGCACCTCTTCCTGTTTTCCAATTTGAACCAGAGAAGGCTTTTACAACATTTCATACTAAAATATGTTTACCTGAACTAATTGCTCAGAAGTGATCTGTAGGATTTAGAGTGTGATAGCCACAGGATTTAGACTATGCTAACACTCTGTGTCCCAAATAACAAAGCAAAGAACATGTAACCAAATGTCACTCCAGTAATCAGATTAGACCAAGGTCTCACTTTAAGTACAATATAATGCATAATAATATAACTTTTTTATTTCCTATATAATTTCTTATTCTCTTATGATACTGTTCCACAATCACTGGAATGCTTGGAGTGAAAAGTTGGAAAGAACTGTGCAAAAAGTAGGCAGTACTTTTGAGAAATTCAGTGAAAATGTGGAAGGGTACTATGTCTTTAAAATATCCCAAACCAGCTAGTTAATAGGGTGATTTGTTAATTGCTGGAAAGGTGAGGGGAAGAGCATTTGTAAAACTAACGTCTCATGCAAGGAAAAATTAGATTAATGCTTTATGAAATGTTCTGAGGTAAATAACTTTTTTTCCTGCAGGGTTTTATGTAGGCACATGAGAGGTTTGTTTGTAGTACTGCGGGGTTGGCATTCACTGCTTATTTAGATTCATACCTGCATTGCCATAGTGATTTGATGGCACCAGATTAAATTTGGAACAGATTTCTTTGCTCTTTCCAGGAGAGATTATCTGTGAGAAGCCACCCTGAGGGAGATTAGGCTTGTTCTTTCTTTAACCTTCACACCTTTTGAATCACATGTTTCTGTGAGGCTGTTTAAAAGGCATTGGAGGCCTTTGGTCACAGATTTGGTCAAGATTTCTCAATTCTGAATTATTTGTCTGCATCACAGACATAATGTGCAGCCTAGAGTTCATCATCTAACTTTTTCCTTAGACACATTCTCTCTGAAGTTGTGAAGTTTGTCCATTTCCGATACAGGCAGCTAAGAATTTAAACATCTTTATACACTATGACAGGATATGTTGTACGACCAAGTAGGGGCTGGAATCTTCAGCCCACCAGTCCTAAGAGATGCTGAGCAGCCATGTCTTCTGACTGATGTGGCAATGGAGAGAACTGAACTTCGCCTTGAGAATATATTGCACTGTAGAGCAGAGGAGGAAAAGATAGACATGCATGTATACACACATATAAACACATATTAATCAGCCTGTTCAATTAGCCAGCATTGGGGCAAGACTGTATTTATTATGAGAACAAAATGACTTTATAAATCAGTTATTTCCCATTTCTCTTCATTACAATTCCAATCATTGTCTGTGAAAATATTCCCTTAAGCATCCTAGGAGCTCAGGGCAGCCTGCACTTTCCCTGACATTCAGATTCCTTTCCAGCAAGTTCATGCCATAGGAAACACTGTTTTTCAATCCCAGATGAAGACAAATAGGCTTATCTTGCCATCTGTTTTCTTCTTTCACAGTCTTTGATATTACGCCTTGCAAGAGCTACAAGGAAGCCTCTTAGACCTTGTGTTCTGGCTTTGGCTATGGTTTGCCAAATGGCCAGTCACCTTGGGCAGAAGCTGCTAGAACCTCCTGTTCTCTCTTGCATTTTTAATTGTATCTTCAGCTCAGTCATAAACAGGTCTTGACCATATGGAAGCGTGACTATAGTCTCCAGATGTTTGGAAATGAAATTCTCTTTCAAGCTGTCTATGAATATGCTTCAAAATATCATTAAAATATTTAATAAAAGACTTTACAGAATAGAATTTTCAAGTTGATATAAAGAAGGAGTAAAACTTTTATAAATGCATAAAAACTGATTCAGTGAAGAAGGTAAGACACTACACGGAAAATTTTCTGTAAATAACATATGAAAGGACCTTAGAAAAGTTTCTGTTCATTTACATTTATATATACCGTGGTAAGATACCATCTAAAGTCATTGTTCCCTGCATGCTGTTTTCAAGCTAGTCCCAAGGGGTAAGTCCAAAGTGGCAAAAAGAGAAAAAGATATTGAGGGCTGGGATCAGAAACCCAGCAGTATCTCAGACTAGAGCACCTGTGCAAGGAGGGAGTGGCCATTGCTTAATGGTTGCTTGCGCACCCACTAGAGATGAGCCCCCAAATATGTTACTCACTTTTTTGCACTAATTATTTTGAAAAGCAGAATAAAAAAGGATCAGTGGTTGTTACAGGGGAAGCTAGACAACACTGTATGATCAGCCACTGGTTATATATGGCCAGAGCTCATTAAACTCCACACACATCTGCGCAGGCTTCTCTTTGTAACTGGGGGAAGAATACATTCCCTATTACTTTTCCTACTAGAATAATTACAGTATGTTAAGACACACGAGGCAGGTCACAACAAAGCCTGTTTGGACTTTGCATTTCAACTGCACATTACGCATTTGCATTGTAATATATTCAAACTGACAGCACCATTAGGGTGAATTAATCTAAATTATGTCTAGACGTATATTTACAAAAACAAGCATTGCAGAGCTTGCTTGGTGGCTGACTACTCAGAGGAATTAACTAAGAAAATCCCAGGCATAAACCTTATGAATAAATGACTAAACCGAATAGTAGAAGATTAGTAGAATAGTAGATGATTTTAGACCAAGTTTCAGGACCAATACCAAGACCTTCTCCTTAGAATTATATTAGTTTATCTGTTCTTTTACCAGTTTACTCATTTTATTCATCAATACCTCTACTGGAGACACATAACCCTGCTGTAATGCTGTCACAGTCTCAGAGGCCAGCACAACGAGAGTGCACTGAAGTCACAGCAAGTCTTAGGAAGCTCTTTGCGATTTCTGTTTCTGTGCAGTGAAAGTACCCAGAGATATCCACACTTTGAAAGATTGTCACAAATCTCCTATGTTTTTTTCTAAGTCTTCAGTGCCAGCAAACTTAGCTATCATTTCAATAGTAGTGAAGATAAAGTCATATGTTAACACTGTTCCACCATTATTAGTAATGAGGGCAGAAGGAGGCTTGAAGTTCATGCTGTTATTATTTATTATTTGTAAGAGCAAAAGCTTTAGGAGCAGGGATGAATACTTCTAGCTCTTTCCACCTACAGATAATAATTTTATTACCTAGCTATAATAAATTCACACCACTGCCAGTGCAACATGTAATTAACCACAATTTTATAGGCTGAATATAATACCATTTCACCTTTTAAATTCACTGTGGGTTTGAGGCTTGCAGTGGTAGGGCGAGGGAGAGCATAAGAGAGGTTTGTTATTTCACCATTCCCACATCTGTGGCTGTCAGGGCTACCAGGCACACAGGGGACACTTGATTCAGCAAATGGCTGAGGGCTCTCCATGTCACCTGAAAGGATCGTGCTGCTGTGTTATGACAGCATTCCCTAACAGCAGCATGGGGACAGCATGTTCCCAACACCCAGTAAAATGAAATGCTTTCTCCCCTAGCATGGTGTTCGTCACAGCTGGTTTGGTTTTGATATCTTGATCTGCCTGCAGTACGCAACCCTCATGTGGGCTGTCCAGAGAGACTGGGGAGGGAGTGAGGCAGGAAAGCAGCCAGAATGCAAGCAGAAGGCACATAGATGCTGGACAAAAGGAATGTGAGACCTAAGATGTCTTTGTCATGAGCTTTGTGCGCTGGAGAACTCTGGTCATTTTTAAGTTTGAGGAGCCCCACTACAGTTAATTCAGCAACTCAACATGCCTTTTTTTTCTCTGTGGGGAAGTGAGAAGCATTAGAATGGGCACGGCCTTCAGCAACATGTCTAAACAGCTTCCAGTCCAGAGAAGGCTTTCACCCAATTGACTCAGGGTTCAAGCAGAGTCGACACTTGTGCGGATGTGCCTGCAGATAGACCAGGTGGAATTAGAGCAGAGCAAGTATTGTTCACGCCTTACAGAAACAGGGCTGAGGTAAGTCAGACGGCAATGCAGAAAGGTCAACTTCATTTCTTAAGATTGCCCAAGAGGCCATGCCAAACCTTTCTGAATCCTCTGTGATTAATTGCAAATGCCTTCCCGGGGGACAGCCTGAACTTGATCCTGAAGGTGGAGGTCTATCTGCAGGTACACTATTGCTCTTACATTTAATAACTGCTTAGTAAAGTGCTCTGACATGTAGTATCTAATAGTTATTTAGAAGTCGAATGTTGAGATGTGGGCTCTGCGTAGGGCATTAGCTAGCCATTGCTAGAAGCTGGCTTGCAATCCTTGAAATACTACAGAGGTTTTAAAAGGGAACCATAAAGCTGTTCTATGGGCTACCATACAAACTGTAGTGGGGGAGATGTAAGAACCCTAAGTTATTCACTTACAAAAAAAAAAAAAAGCCGGGGGTGATTTGGGAA
>VXAB01000200.1:112412-239882 GCA_013399175.1 Odontophorus gujanensis
AAAAAAAAAAAAAAGCCTGAGGTGATTTGGGTATTTATCATACTATTAGCATGCGGGATGGATATCTGGGAGTAGAGAGTTTTTAAAATTTTACTGATAAAGGCACATCAAGATCCAATCACTGATAAGTGTCCTTTAGTGGGAGAAACTCCAAATCACAGCTTTCCATCAGTCCTGAGGAAATCACATGATTGCCTTCAGGCTATGAAAGAATTCTTTCTCTTTCTTTTCTAGACATATTTTGATTTCTTCTCCTATCCACCTACCACTTTCTGAAGTATCAGACATTGACCACCAGCTGGAAACGGATGGCAGTGGGGTTAGACCACTGAGGGAAGGCTCAGCATCATGCCAACAACCAGATTTGATGGTGGAAAAAGCAGTTTGCTCTGGGACAGACTGGTAGGAATCTTGAAGATTTTTGCCTTTATCTTCAGTGAGAAGTGAAGTTTGAAGGCTGGAATTCCTTTGTCCTAAGCCTTCAAGGTACAGATACTTTGTTCTCTGCTTTGTGCACCTGGTGCACTGCTTTTTCTCCCAAGAACACAAACACATAGTAGTCTTCGAGGCATGCAGGAATTCAGTTTTCAGAAAAAAAAAAAAAAAGGACATCACTATCTGAGTTAAGTGTTTAAAACAAAGTCCCTGAAACTCCTTCCCAGTCACTGTACCATCCTAGCAGCGCCTGAACTCCTCATGAAAGTCTCCCAGGCTGGCAGCTCATGAAGCCTGAAGCCTTCCTTATTTCTCCACCTCACCAGGATCAGCAAAATCTAACCTTTTCTGCTTTCTCCCTCAGCAACCTAATATGTCAGGTGTTCTCAAAACCTCCAAAACCATAATGAGAACAGCTTTTAAAACATAGCTGGAGAAGATAGTGGTCTTTACGTACCTGGCAGAGTGTGTAATGCCTATCTGTGTTATGGTCTGTTGACACATGCTTATTCAGTCTTTCTTTGCTCAGAGGAATTTAAACTCCACATTTCCAGAGAAAAATCCTTGCTTTTGAAATCCCTTGAGCATTCCTTATACAGAGGATTTTTGCAAGCAGGTAAGCATGAACAGCAGTCATGGTCTTGAAGTGTAACATCATCCATCCAATACATTTGATGGAAAAGTACTGACATCTCCTTCCTAATGTAAATTAAGGCTTGGGAATATTGAGTGAAAGTGAAATATTTGCCTGCGAAGAGTTTTAGCCCCTTTCTCAACAGTGTCCCACCAGCTGGCTACCCTCCTATTTTACCCTCTCTGTAGCATGGAGTGTTCTGCACTGTATAAGAAGTCTAACCAGGACCAGCAATTCTGCACCTGGAGAGAAAAAAATCAGTGCAATTGTGCATAGTAGTCCTTCTGTGGGCCTGAAATTTTCAGCTTGTTAAGAGAGAAAGAAAAAAGTGAAAGAAGAAAGATAAAACTACTTTCAGTATATGGTCAATTCTGTAAGCTGCCCTTGAGAAATACTCAGGCTTTTGTTCCCCCAGCCTCTGGATAGAGGTTCAGGGACATGAGAGATACAGGAAGCTTGACCGTCTGTGAAGACTGAGGCAAAAAACTTGTTGAGTTTCTCAGTCTTCACTGTATCTGTTGAAGCCAGTTCTCCCTTCTCATTTATCAGAGGGGTTGCACTCTTCTTGGCCTGTCTCTTCTGCCCTGTCTCTTCTGCCCAGTGTACCTACAGAATTCCTACACGTTATTTTTCACACCCCTTGCTAAGTTCAGTAGCATCTGTGCCTTGGCTTTCCTCACCCCATCTCTACATGTTTGGGTGGCATCCCTGTATTCTGCCCAGGCTCAGTGTCCTTGCTTCCATTGCCTGTAAAAAAAATAAAAAAAATAATGTAAAACAGAAATTATTAGCATGCTTCTGTCATTCACTTTTTTAGCATTCTTTTTATGGAAACACACCTCAGTGAGATGCCATGTATGTAGCTCTGTTTCCCCATAGCTTTTGAACCTACTTGTTAATTTGAGTAAAATTTGTTGTAAGATTAACTACTACCAGAACTTTATTCTTGAAGGG
This sequence comes from Odontophorus gujanensis, assembly GCA_013399175.1. Lineage (NCBI taxonomy): Eukaryota > Metazoa > Chordata > Aves > Galliformes > Odontophoridae > Odontophorus > Odontophorus gujanensis. Next base: position 114,436 of record VXAB01000200.1, read on the forward strand.
GAGTGGAAGGAGGGAAAGGGCGGGAGAATATGGGGACGGGACAGAAAATACTAATACTGGTCTATTAAATAAACTAAGTGACAGAGCTCTGTAAGAAACCCTATTTCTTAGTTTTTACTCGTTGCTTTTACCTGATGGTTCCTTTCTTCTGAAAATATCCACAGACCCTTACAGTCTGACCCTCATTTCTGAGTCCCTCCAATAGCTGCCTGTTCTTGTGACCCTTACAGAAACTTTGCAGAAACAATATATTTGAGAGTTGTCAAAGTTCAAATCATCCAACAAATACTGTGCCTGCTGAAGAGGAAAATTTATGCAAGGTGCAGTCCCAACAGAAATGGGAAAGCTTGTCAGCCTGCAGCAATACATAGACACCACCACCTGATACCAACCAAAACTAATGAAGGAAAAAGGGCTCAATCTGCTTTACCCTTCTACATTTCTCCCTTAAAACATCAGGTTGAACTGCAGGCTAGTAGAAACTAGTTTATTGCTATTAAATGCTTCAGTTGCTGCTGTGATTCATCAATAGAAGAGCGGGCTACAGCACGCAGGGCAGTTTGTTTGGCCAGCTGTTGAGCCTGAGCAAGTCCAGGCTCATGTAACCAGTCATCACTTTCTTACTGTTAATATATCCACGCAAAGCTTTCTGTTGTTGTTCTGTGTTGGGAAGAGTGGGTGAGGATGGAGAGAACATGCGGATGAAATATACTTCCAGGAGAGCAAGTGTAATTTGATCAGCATGTGAAGAGGCATGGGAGAAGAACATTTGCAATATCCTATCTTATACAGAGATCACTAAATCCTGACTGCTTGGAGTTTTTTTGATATTTAAGAGGTTGCAAAGTGATAATTAACTTTTGTGTCCAACATTCCAGGGCTGAAATTTTATTTTCAAGCTTATTCACTGAGGATGGCCGAAGTGTGGCCATTACAAAAGGCACATTTATTCTTTTTGTCTAGTTTTCTTTCTCTGTGTATTTCAAAATTAAAATAATGATAATAATAAAAAGTAGATATGATTTTCTAAGAAAAACAGCACATCATAGCAATTTCAATTTTAACTTTAACAAAAATTAAGCTTGGTGTCTGTTTCTGTGGTGTAAATATATCCCATCCTATCACATAGTATAAATTAATTTTAAATAGTTACACAGCTCATGTGTGGTCTCTGATCCTGTCTTCTGTTATTAGCCAAGGAAGCTGTTTCTGTACAAGCTATTGGTTCAGTGATAACCACTGGGTCAGTAATTACACGACATACATTATCTCAGTGCCACATGTCAGCTAAGGCATGAAGCGTTTGCACAGGAGTAGTTGTGTGTCTGATTGCAGTGTGTGATTAGAGTGTTGCCAAGAAAATTTCTGCAGGCACAATTTGCATTTTCAAAAATCCTTTCTGCACTGCTAAGGCAGGAAAAAAAAGCCCTTAACTGCATATAGTTTTCTCATATTCTCTTCTCTGGATCCCTTCACACATTCTGAGCTATGTAATTATAATCTGGATATCTGGACATTGGTCAGGAACATCTGAAGTTTTCATCATCCAGATTATATCACCACAAGTGCACACATGCAGCACAGATAATCACTGCACACCCACTACTTGCATATGGGCTGGCATGTTGGATTTATTGCTTAGTTCTGACTCACAGTAGAGTAGATATGTAGAAAAAGCGTGCAAACACAGCAGACAGATGCAACCCTGTGCTGAATCTTCACAATGCATGCTTTTCTGTCTAGGAAATCCCTGACCTCATTGCACACCTTCAGTGATGCAGCCACAGATGAGGGTTGGTACCAAGCATGAAGTAATCTGAGTGCACATGATTAATTCAATGTAATTTAACTAAATTTTACATTTAAATCTCCTTTCACTGCTGGAATATTACTTTTGACACAATGCACCCACATTTTGCTCTGTCTTTTGCAGCCTGTTTGCAGCTCCCCATGATGATGAATTGCCTGAGTCTTTGACAGCCGTGACACATTCCCTGACATCTAGATAAATAGGCATTTCCGTCACCCACTTACCAGCAGCTTGGTAAGCAGAGTGGCAAGAAGATGAAAATGTGGTGTTTTTTATAAGGAAAGGATAGATGACTGTAACAAACACTGCCCCTTTTGCTGATCACAAGCCTTTCTGTTAGAATCAGCTAACAGTTGCAAGGCTAAAAAGCTGGAGCTTGCCAGAAAGTGATGAATAGAGATGGTTGGGGGCAGTGAAGGAGGCAGTGGGGGTTGTCTCAACTCAGGTGCAAGACCTTGCATTTGGATTTACTGAACCTCATGAAGTTCTCCTTGGCCCACTGCTTGAGCCTGTCTAGGACTCTCTGAATGGCATCCTGTCCCTTGAGCATATAGGCTGCACCCTGCAGCTTGGTATCATCTGCAAACATGCTGAGGGTGCAGTCAATCCCATTGCTGATGTCACTGATGAAGATATTAAAGAGTACTGATCCCAGAACTGATCCTTTGGGGAAACCACTCATCACTGATCTCCATCCAGACTTTGAGCCATTGACCACCACTCTCTGGATTTGATCCTGCATCCGGTTCTTAGTCCATCAAACAGTCCACTCATCAAACCCATACCTTTCTAATTTGGAGAGCAATTTCTCATTCTTAGGTTAAAAGTAGTTTTGCTATGTTGATCTAAAAAGTAGGTTTTGTTCATCAGTTCATTTATTCAAATCTATAGTCCACATGATAGCTCAGATTTAAGAGTTAATTAAACCAGCAATGATCTAAGCATAAGCCTATAAAGAAGGCAAGGAATCAGATACCTCATATCTTCCCTTAGAAGTCATAGTTTCTATCACATTATAATTACTTTTCCCTGTGGTGTGAATAGGAAAGGCCTGTTTATAAACGAGGACAGTTTCAATTAAAAACAGCATGAGAAAGGTTCGGACATAAAGCACTTCATCTGAAAGGCTGATTTTTGTCTGGAAGAGCACTGAGGCAGAAGTTTAGTTATGAGTGTGTGATCAGTTGTATTGCCTTTGATGCCATCATTTCTCCTCTTGAAGTTAGCCATGCTTTTAAATGTTTGTTTGTTTTTTGATCAATCCCAGAGCACTTGCTGGAGTTTTGTAGGTTTGGCAACACCCAAATCAAGCATCTAGGAATCATGGACTTCAAAAACATGCCAGAAATACACAGCTCCCAAGACCCTGGCACCTAGTTATTGTTCTGGCAATGCTATGACTGGCAAGTAAACTGCAAAGGTGATAGAAGTTGGAGAGACATGGTACTGAATTTTGCGAAGAGTTGTGTACGAACTGAAGAAAAAATACGCTAAGGTAGCAATCAAGGGGTGGGAGAGATTAATTGTAGGGTTGTCCATGGGACAGAGACAAAGTTAATTGTAGAGCTGCATGAAAAAGTGTTCCTCTTCAGAGGTGGACTGTGGACTGTGCCTGAGGTGAGGAGAAAGACATTGTAAAGTTTGGTGGGGGTTCCTTGGGCTGAACACTGAGGACTATAAACAGAGGATTGTATTGAAAACACACTTACGAGCAGTGGCAGGTGGAGAGCAGCATCTGGGAATTTGTAAACTCTTGCTGTAAATGTCCTTTTTTTTTACTGTTCTTTGCAAAGTGAGATTCTGTTTATATTGTAAGCTGCATTAAACTTAGGTCATCTCAGCAGCATGGGTTAATTATGTAGGATCCAACTGTAGACACAGGCAGTTCCTACAGCCTCTTGAGTTCTGGAAAGGTAGCTGACACAGTGACTGGAGAATGAGATTGCTGTAGAAACTTCTTCTGAAATCTCTTGAGCTACAGCTGAGGTGATGACCTAAATGTTCTTGGAGGGTAGTAGGGCTGGGCCAGTGAGCCTGCACTTGAAAACAAAACTGAAGAAACACTCCAAATTATTTCTTGTTGCTAATTTTTTTTTAATTAATAGATTGTATTTCCTCTTTCTTGCAGTTTTCATTTTTAAATCCCACCTGACAACAAGAACTGAGGGATAATGTTTGGTATTGTCTCATGTCTCAGTGTGAAAGACATTTTCCTGATTCTGAACTTGAGAAAGAAAGTTGGCTTCAGTTCCCTGTCCTCTTCACTGAAGAAGTGTCTTGTTCTGCAGACAACCTTACCATCTGGTATCCTAGTGATTTCTCTGGATCCCTCTTGCTTGGTTCAGAAGGTGAATGAGTAGTTTGTCCAAGAAGGTCCAATGAAGAAGCATAACTCAAGTGCTGAATAACCATAACTTTTCTAAAACCTGAAGAATCTGGAAAGCATATTATGAAATATGGTGAACAGAAGATAAGAAAAATACTCACTGAAAACACAAAGTGCAAAAGATTTCTTCAGCTCTGTCTGCAGTAAATTCAAAGTTTAGATAAAGGTATATAAACACACATGTACCAACAATGTTTGCTCTTTCAAGGTACCAGCCTATTCACCCAGTTTATAAGCTTATCCAGAAGGGCAGTAAGAACAATGCTGCATGAATTTTGTGTCATTGAATCTATGTTTTTGGGCACACAGTCTCTTGCTATCCTACCTGCTAACAGGAATACATTTCAGATCTCCTATTACTTCAAGCAGAGATGCAAGCTGTTAATATAGACTCTTTTTGTTTGCTGACTTAACAGTGAAAGAAAAAGTGCTACCAGGACACCCTGCCTGGGATCACTTAAATGAAAGCAATTAGCTAGAACCGTCTGGGCTTTTCAGCCCTGCTGTTTGCATACAGATATACTTTACTTTCAGTTCTTGAGGGGTACTCCACCTTAAGGTAGGGCTTCACAATGGTGTTGCTGTCTTGCTTTGGAAGGAACAACCTGCCCATTGATTGTGTCTGGAGTTACCAGAAATTATCTAAACTTCATGCTTATATAGAAAGACACAGAAGATGATAAGGAAGTGAACCAAGGTGATCCCTTTAATGACTCTTCTTTGGGATTTGCGATACAGAATGGTTTGAGTTTTGCAGGACTCCCATTTGATTGTATTTTGCAAATAAGCTGGTTTGAGACTTACCATTATAGCTGAAAATCCAATTTTATTTTTTATTTCTTTATTTTTTTTTTCACATTTTGAGACCTGATAGGGATGGAGATTACAAAACTGTCTAAAATCTGTGTGGATGTGGGAGAGAAGAAAGGCTATGCAGTCACAAGACCACATAATACCGAGGGGAATCTATGCAAATCAGGGAGGAGCTGGTGCAAAAAAGGGCAAGAGACTTCATGTTTGTGGATAGATGTGGATCAGTGTTCCATTTGGTACCTCAGTGATCACAGCTTTCCTGCAGAAATTATTCACTTTCAAAACAGTTGGCAATGAACCTCATACTTCAGCAATGACCAGTTAATCTCTTCAACAACCCTGCTGAGATACTGGAATTAACTTCTCACCAGTTAGGGGCCACAAATTTTTAGTCTCATATTGAAATAAAAGGTCTTCTTGACCATTACTTACACACATTTATTTCTGCACACAGGTATATGCACACAGCCACATAAGGAGAGCAAGCAGTATTTTAAGCTTTGTATGAAAAAGTATTACAAAGGACTGTCAGAGCAGGAAAAGAGCCCTTTTAATTATGGGGATTGTGTCGGGCCCCTCCCTGGGACCTGCTATAGGTAGATGTGCAGGCAGATAGCTGAATGAATCATTCTCCCCTGTCTGTTCTCTGTCTTTTGATTCCTTGCTACCATCTCTCATTCTGTTCTGGCAAAGTCACTATGGATGTGAACACATCTAGGCTGGGAGTATATAGTGGGAAGGTAGAGATTCACATCTTTGTTTTTCTGTTGAATTAGTTTTCAGTGCATACCACCTGTGGGACATGCTTCATGGGTTCAAGCAGAGAAAGTGATCAGAAGAACATGAATGAGAAAGGTGCATCTTTCTGATATGGTTCTGGCTTTAAATGACCACAAATTCTATGTCTTTTGAGTAACATATTATTTCAGGAAAATATATCCCATTCTACTCTCCAAGCTACGTTTAAGAGAGGAAAAGGGAGGGGAGTGAATAACAAAGCTTCACACTGGAGTCTTCTATCTTTACTATGAAGAAATTATTTCTTTTTATTCATGCATCCATCCATTTCTGTCATTAGTTTAGCATTTGAATGCATCCAATACTATGGACCTTAACATTACCTTTTTTTCTTAATACAAATGCAAAGTAGTCAGATTCTTTGATGAGTTCAAGACAAGTAGGCAGAGAATGGTGTGGGTCTATGATTTGTTTTTTTCTCAGCTGCTTTAATGTTCTTAATTTAGGAAAACAAAAACGACGATATATGAGGGGGAGTGAGGGATGCTAAGCCCAGCATTTCAGAAATGCCCTTGAATTCTCATTTAACTTGTTCACCTGTAATTGCAGCTTATCAGAGGCACATCAGAAGCCTGAGGCAGAAATACAGACAGATCACTGAGCTTGAAAAAATGAAGCCACGGGCTCCCAAAGTACACAACAAGGCCAAAACCAAGACTCTCTATAGACTCTCTATAACAGAGAGATAAATCCTTATGCTGTACAGAGTAATGTCTTAGAAACTTTCAGTATGCTTCTCTGCTCAGCTCAAATGTTAATTTCTAAAAGTGGAAAAGAAACTAATTCTCCATCTGCAGCCAGTCCTCTGGCTTATAGCTAGAAGTGCCTGCGGGAATAAACATAGACCCTAATGTCAGTATAGTGGAGTTAGGCATCTCAGTACACTTGAGCATCTGAGCTCCAGCATTAGCTCTTAAGGATGGGCTTTCAAACAGTGTTTGGTCAGCACAGCATGTTGTTTCACAGGGGTATCAAATAGCATGACTTCAGTGATTCCTGATTAGGGAGCTGGATTGAGGTGAGCGTATAAACCTATGCCAATGTTTGAGAAACCTAGTCATACATTCAAAGCGAGCACTAGCATTTAGTAACTTATCTCATCTGAAAAAATCATGAAGGGTGTGAGTAATAGGAATTTAGGACAATTCCCACAAACCATTCAATGTCTCCCTTCAAGTATTGGAAGGAAAAGAGCATTAGGAAAGACAGCGTGTTTACTACAGATGGCCTTCTGCACCTGCTGCAAGCCTGATGATGCAGAACAACAGATTTGTGTATTCTAAATTGGGAAAATCTGCAGGAAATGTGAAAAATTACTGAACGCTCTCAAACAATCCTCCATCAAGAATTTATTTGCAGAAGTATTACTCCAGTGATTGAACATCCAGGAAAAAAAAAAAAGATAAAGCAATTCATATCCTGTCAAGAGAAGGTAGCCTTGTGACTTCTCACACTTCCTTGATTATGTTACAGAGTTTAAGAGTAACAATCAGTATGTGAAAAACTTTTCATGTTTTGTATGCTATAAATTTCAACTTGACACGACAATAACGTGCAGCTATGTGAATCATCAAGATGTCTTAGTGGTATGTATTGTTAAAACCGTAAATGGTAAATGACTTCACCTGGACGAGCTGAAGACAGGATTTCATAAGACTGCTTGTTTTATCAGACCAGAAATCAGATAGAGTGACCCATACAAATGCCATAAAACAGTACAAAACACCATACAAACTTTTCTCTGCTTCAGTCTGAGCTAAAATAAAATTTGGAACAATATCTTGAATGTGATTCAGTTAAGAATGGTGATTAATACACCTGCTTTTTCCATACATATTCTTTCTCCATGTCAGTCTATAATACTCAGGCTGGAGATAGAGACTGCTTGAATAACTGGAAGTAAATGTTCTTTCAGAGAGGCCTTTGACAATTGAGTAGAATAATGTCTGCTAAAATTTTAAAATTAACATACAAAATGAGAACTTTACAAGAACTACTACATTCATTAATGTTTAGAAAATATCATATCACCCCCACAGAACTCTGGTTTGAAATTATTAGGCTCTTTCAGTGCATCAGTGCTGTATTTTCAGATTAAAAGTTTCGGTCCAAAAATGAAAATTCTAAAAAAAAAATTGCTCAGAAAAGTTGTCCTTATATGTATTGTTGCTGCTTAATATTTTTGGAGACACTGAGCCATTTTGGGGTCAGTTCTCGGTGAGCACAAAAAGGATCACATAGTTATGCCTCTTTCAGAGATCTTCCACTCCAAAATTATGGAAGAAGTGAACTAAAATAAATGAAGCTTGTGAGAAACATATAGTTAGGTATGATTCCAGAAATTATTAGTCTTATGGTCACCACAGACACACTTTGGCAGTCCAAAGGAAGCTTTCGAAAAGTGTTATGTTTATGTTATGTTTATGATTTCCAGCAGCACATTTCAGAGTCAACCTGCAAAGAGGTTTGGACAGATACACCTCTCCGTACTGCCTAGTGTAGGTATAAAATTCCAAGAAAGGAAATTCAAATGCTTTTAGAGAACTTAAAATAGATTATAATGATAAATGTAAAGGAAACCCGCTGAGTGGCAAAAAACCCTTGTATTCTGGTTGTTTAACCTGTGCCAGTCTTATATGTGACTTCCCAAAGCTTTTCCTTTGTATTTCACATGATACCAATAGTCCCCATAGACACAGAAAGTGTCTGGAGTAGTTGTACATTTCTCCTCATCACTTCAAGGCTTAGAGAAATGCATCCCATAATTTCCTTTGCTGACAGAACCTAGAAAAATATGCATTGCCATGATACTGCACAGCCTATTTGTCTGCAAACTGTGTATTGCTAAATTATTGTTAGCTACAAGGTAGTAAAGCCCAAGTGTAAGTAATAGTGCATGGAGCCTCGTATTCTATCCTGCATAGAATGAAACAAAGCATAGATACAACAGGAAGGTTAGAGACATCAGAGCCGGTATCTCTCCTCCAAGTAGCACTGCACTTAGTGACGAATGTGGCCTTCATGGGGTCAAGGAAGGCATCCTGCATGTCTATGGCTCTTTCCCCACTCACCTTAGATCAGTTTGACCCTGCTAGAAGCTCTGATATGTAGCAGATTATTTATTTTACAGACCTTTATGTACCAGAGATATCACCTAGGTGTGGTACCACAGCGATTCTTATTTCATACTGTCATGACCTTGTTTTTAATAAGTACAGGTACTTTATAACTGTGTACAAAGTCCAACTCAATGAAATGTATCCTCTTATACATGATGAATGAATAGGGTTTGTCATTCGCTCAGGTTATCTTTCCTTTATCTTTTTTTTTTTTTTCTCTTCTGTCATCTGAGAATTTTATTTAGTGTCCAATTGCAATATGTTGGTTGCTTGGAGACTTAGAATTGCTTATAGATATGTTATTCAGAATGAAGATCCTGGAATCTGAAATGAGTGGAGAAACCTTTCAGTTTTATCTACTGTACATATGTTCCCACTGTGTTTTTTCTTTCAGTAGAATATGTTCTAATAATTTGGATGTTTTGTTATGAGCACAAATAATCTAATTCAATTTTCATGTGATAGAAAAGAATCTTGTTGTTTTTCTTGGGACTCAAATTCTGTACCAGCAGATATGTGAATACAGTGCTGTAGATATGGTTTCGATTGTCACTAAATATTCCTTAGATCGTGTTATTCCTCTGTTTAGTCCAGTTGTATCATTAGAATATCTGTTAATTCTGTATTTTTTACTTTTGAATTCAAAACTTCCATTTTGAAATCCAGACAAATGTTCTCTTTAAGAAAAAGGATAAAATCTAACTTATTGTACTATGGAGTTTTAGTAAAAAAGAAGAAAATAGATACACAGTGCCAGGGACAAAATATTTCTGCTCCTGAAACATTGAAGAAAATTGCATTTTCAAAACAATACACCTCATTCAAGCACCAAAAATTTAAACATCTACTCTTGTAGATATCTGTCTCATGTCTCTTAGCTAGTCTTCCTGGCCTTCCCTTTTCAGTCAGTGGCCTGAAAGGACACAGTGCACCTGGATTCTTTCAGTCATCTGCATACAGATAAGAGGAATCAGGTTGCGGAAGTGCCTGTTCATCACCATTAACTATGAGATCAATTAAAACAACTCAATCAGCTGCAAATGCAGCATTTGTAGCTATCTTGATTAGATCATATATTACCTGCCCCAGGTGACACTTCTGCTGTAGTTCAGAAGACAGACATCATCTACTCCTAAAGGAAGAATGAGAAAACTATTTAGAAGCAAGGTGGGAAATAGAATCCTCACTGAAATACATAGAAGTCCACCAATGGCAGGCTAACTCACAGTGACTTCTTCTGAGGATTGACATAGGAAAAAGCAGGAGACGCTTGCTTGTTTTGAAAAGACTTGTTACCTACTCTTCATGGTTACATGGTTACCTCTACACATTTATTAACTTGTGTAAATTCCACCAAATAATTTTTTCTGAGTGTAATTTACTTGTAAATGTAGGTTTTTTTGTTCATTTGTTTGAAACCTTCCGTGTAATTAAACACACTTTTAGTCCTCACTGTGCATTATTGAAAAATTTGTACCACTACATTACTATTCACTACCTAAGGAAGTAATCCATCTTATTTTTTTAATTTATTATAATGGAATGCTACTTATTATATGAAAATCTATCTAAAAAATTTTATTTCTGTCAGTGGGTAGTAGGTATGTTGGACTTCTATGGTTTGTTTTTTTAGTTTTCATTAATTGTTAACTATTTACTTCATTTTGAATGTTACCCCACTGTGAAGTAGCTAAAATAACAACATTGTTATCTGACTTAAATGTGAATTGAAACATAATGAATGAATCTGTTCATAATTTGTTCACTTTCTCCAGCCATTTTTCACCCTCAGCTGATGGTAAGCACAGCAAGAGCCAAGTTCCTGCCCAAGGTCCATGTTTGGAAGGGATGTTTGCCATGGAGCCTCCTTGATTAGACTCTGAAAGGACCTGTGTTGCAAGTGCACCAGGGGCTGGATGAATGCTGTGTTTTCCCTTGTGGTCTTCATCACTGTTCCCTCTGTTTCACAAAAAATAATAAAAATAAAAATACAAGGTGATTTTTTATCCAAATCTCTCTTCATTTTGAATCCTTTATTGTTTTCCAAATGACCATTTCACAAGCAGACTCCTTGTATTGGATTGGAAGTCTTTTTGAAACTCACTAGACTGCAACTTCAAGTGTTCCTTGTATTAGTTAACATTTATGTTTTGATCACTACACCCTTGATCCGAGTGTGGGTGTTGTCTTCTTCCAATTCTAATATATTTGTAGTGGAAGTGCTCCAAGTTTTACTCACAGAGACGTTGTCTCCTTCTCCTCCTTCACTGATTATGTCTTGTTGTTTCTATCATGGTGAGTCCTGACTGTATTGAATGATATCTTTAAAATGAATAGAAGTATCATCAAAACATGACTCATGCCAGATTCAAGCAGTTACCTTTTGAGGTGAAGCTGTGATTCTCATACTCCCTTAGTCCTTTCTCATCAAGCTGGTAGTTCTTATTGTAGCAACACATCTAAATTTAGATTGCACATTCTTTGCCTGTTAGATTGCCTATTTACTGTGCCAAGCACAGAGCACTGTTCAGACCCTGCGTATTTTGGCTACAGGTTAGGATTACTCACAGCTGGGGTGGCATGAGACTTGCTGACCAGGCCTTTGTGCAGCAAGCACACAGTGCAATGCCTGTTTGAAATTCATCTCTGGTGCACATTAAGGTTATGATTTTTGGACATTAAACTTAAACCAAATCTGGAAATGGCTCCTTAAGGGTTGTACCTTTGCTTGTGTGAGTTCATGGAACTAAAGAACTGCTTAGATGCCTTTAGGATCCCCCTGTTCTCTAAGCAAAAAATGTTTCTGGAGAGGTACTCCACATAGAAAGAACTCATCTGCAGGGAGCTCTTTCCTCTCTTCTTGAATCTTGCAGCCTGTGGAGTAACAGGCAGCCACTTCCACTTTCTTCAGTACTGGGGGAAGATGTCCAGTGTCTGAAAAGCTGAAAGCAACTTGTATGTGTGTTTTGGGGTAGGTAAGCATGTTCCATGGTGAACAAGGAGAATTTTCTGGATGGATGGATCAAGTGTATACTTGTCTAGATCACCTTAAAAAAACAACAAACAAACAGAAAAACAACATATGCGAAATGAATACTGAAAGGTAGCAAAGGAGATAATTTCTGACTGCTACACTTAGCACAGCTGCAGACTTTTCATTGCTCTCTTCCATTTGCTGGCAAATGGCATGAAGCTTGTGTTGCATCCAGGACACTACCTAATTATTTTTCAGGCTTAGTTAGTATTTTACTAATTTGTTTGAGGATGAATGAAATGAAGGTATTGTTTAATTAATTAAAAAATAAATCCAGGTCATTTTTGTGTTTAAAAATGTCAAAGTGAAACATTTGAACTTAAATAAACATATTTCATTTCCCTAACTGGGACAATTTTGTGAATTGGCCATGAATTTCCATGAAATTTTTACTGAATCAAAAATCTGTTTGTTGATTTGTTTGTTTGTTTGTTTGCGAATAAGATACTTAGTGAAAAATATTTCCAAGTCTTGCCATATTTAGAAATGTTTAAGAGGGAAAACTGAATCTGTCTGCAGGATTAGTACCTCCTGTATTTCTAAATGCATGGCACTTGGAGGTGTAACTGAGTGTTCGTGCCAGCAGAAGCAGACAACGTGAGCAGAGACTCATGAACACTTACACTATTTCACTATATTTTTGACAAGCTGGTGTCAAAGCAGCTGTTTACTGCAATGTCTGCCTCATCTAAGCCTCTGTGGTGCCCTGGAATTGCCCCCGATAATGCAGACTCTTCCCTGTAGATTCCTCCATTGCTTTATCTTTCCCTTTGGCTTATCATATTCCTGCCCCCAGTGCAAGCAGGTGTGATTGTGAAATTACTACAATGTCCGTGGACACAGACATATATATATATATTTATCTTGTTTTGTCACCTCCTGTCCCTAATTTTTGTCTGTCTTGTCTGTTCTTACTATAAGCAATTCAGGGTGCATACTACCTCCTCCTCTTTGTCCACACAGTGCCTGAGATGGTAGATCTCCGTTCCTGGTTCATTCTTAATAGCACTAAAAATAATCACATAGATAGAGAGAGCAACAAAGTTTCATGTATTTATCTAGTTAGGAAATAATGAAGAAACACGATTCTTGTCTCAAAATTCTCCGTATATGAAGCAAAATAATTCTGTTTTCTTATGGCGGGATTTCTGCATGCTTATTTTGCTTCAAGCATGTTTTGTATTTTTGTCTTCCAGTGGCAGCTGTGTGACTCTACATAGCAGACTCTCCAGCACAATTAATCTTAACTGTTAATTTTCTTCCCTTTTTTATTGCAGACTGTATTCAAATTTCTGAATCTCTATATCCACAGCCTCATTTAAATTCTCCTTTTTATCTATCCTGCTCTGTAAAGCTAATTATCAGCAGAGTCCTGTAAGAAGTCAGCACACATAAAAGCTAGGATAAGCTCCTATGCTGCAATTTCTTTTTTAAACATTGATGAAACCAAGTTGATGGGGGTACTCAGTGCATCCTACTGTGGTTTCTTATCTCCTGTGAGGGCAGACTCTCAAACAAATGCTTGCCAGCATTTCTCTGACTCACCAGGGAAAGCTGGGATTGTAACAAATAGAAATGAACATTTTCCAAGCTTTAATCCTAATGTCCGACACCCAGTTCCCAAACTGTGCTAGAAGGGCTTGCTTACATATTCAGTCCACGAATCCTCTTATATAAAATGCTTTCCTAGGTCACATAAAAATCATTTCATGATGACTCAGTTATCCGTAATCTTTAAGGAGCTTTTGGAACCACTTGGTGAATTCTTGGAAATTTGAGGAGAGCAAATATAAGGTGCACTGTATAAGTATATGAGGGAAAATATTTTTGCAGGGCTCATCATTTATAGCTCACCAAAGATCAAGCATGAAAATAGTACGGTCTCAATTAGCTGCTAGTCTGGATGATACTGGCAAGCTGTAAATAAAAACCATCTGTGTGTTGCTGGACTGTGAATAGGCTCCTTTGAGCAGCCAAGGAATGGCTTGAGCTGGCTGCCGGAGTCTCCAGTCTGCAAGACAGGGTTCTGACCTGATCAGCTGTTGTGTTTTGTTTTGTTTTCTTTCCTTTTAAATTAACTCATAATAAACTTAAAGTTAACCTTAAGCTGAGGTCAGTCTGAGGTTGCATAGACAAGATATCTGCATGATGCTGAAAACATCTACAAGGTTCTGATTACTTCAACTTCTGTCAGTCTAGTTACAGACCTTAATATAAGTCAGAAACTATTTCGGTCCTGTAAATCTCTGGTCTTCCTAGTGATAGGATAAGACCAGGCTTCTCAGGCTATTTTTTTTAGATCCTGGATTTTTTTTTATATATATCAGCAATGAACACATGGTGTTCATTTCCCTTCCAAAGCAGAATCACCAAAGCTGAATGCAAACACAGATGAAGCATTTTTTCTGCAGACTAAAAGTTCCTGGGCAATGAAATTCGCTACCTTAAAAAAATATAAAATTGAAAGTCTCACTTTCCTACCTGTTTCTAAGGACCACTTTCAAATGTAATCTTCCAAATAAGAATCTCGTGCACCTGTAAGATCTTCATATGACATAATGTGCTACAGTGGGATCTCCAGATCTTGTAACTGATTATCTCAGAAATTTGTCCTAGAATTTTTTTATCGGAATCGATCTGAAGGCAATTCTTTATACTGAACATTTAACATATTCTATATTGAAATTACTCATGATCATCAATTAATTAAATTTCTATTTTGGAAAGTCATTAGGAAAATGTTTTTTGGAAAAAAAACATTTGTTTCAAAATAATTTCATAGTTGAAAAATTAGCTTGGTCTACGACAAAAAAAGCTCAGGTTTTTAAAATATTTAAAAACAAAATTTGTTTTAAAATAATCTACATGAAATATTAAGATTCAACTTTTTTTCTAACCTCACAAAAACAACAAATATTCCAGCTTTGGTTGAAGAAAACTGTTCAGATCCTGACCATTCTTCCAGAAGAATTGATTGTGATATGGCTTTTTTGGGTGACATCCTTTCATTTTGCAGATCTTTTGAATCTATTCTCCATTCCCTGTGAAGGTGTTAATCAACATTACTCTATTAGGTATGGAGTTCTCTGTTTTAAGTGCCTGGGGATGGTACTGTTTGCACAGGTGCTTTAGCTGGGGAACTGAACTGATATGCAATTTTCTTGACTAAAAGGTTTGTTTTTCGTGTCTTGTCTGTATTTTGAAAAGATAAATGCAAAATCTCTTTTAGATTTGCATTTACAATTAGCTATTTTCACCCAACAGGCTTTATCTCTGGTTATTGCTGGGTTATTAGTATGGAGAAAAGAATTCCATGCTTTCACCTGCAGACTTGATTCTTTCCCCACTGAGATAATTGTTGCCACTAGTATCAGTGGAAGAAGTGTCTGGCCCTGCATTACTGTTGTTTTTCTCCTGAATAAGTTGCAGGCATTCCAGGGGAAGAGGTTAGACAATAGGTTGATCTCCATTAAACATAATATTAAGGCAAGTTGGTTTTCCTGTTCAGAACTTCTCAGTCTTCTCATATGTACTGAGAATGCTTGCTTAGCTGAGAGCACTCAACAAATACCTTCTGTCTTTCCTAGGATATTTGGTCTTGCTGACAAAATGAAGCTTACTTAAACATGCTACTCAGAAATAGGCACGTAACTGTAACCAGTTCTGTGTGGGATAAAATAGGCTATGTGTTTATGTATTCACTTCTTCTTCCTAACAGACTTCCAGATTATTTAAAGCACTGAAGTGAAAACAATGTTCTGGCTGTAAAAAGACCTGCTACTCCATTCAAGCGTACCTGTCTCAAAACCAGAACAAATGTCTGTTTTACTGTAGTAGACAAAGGTTCCATCCAATAACACCGTGCAAATGCAGGAAACCTTAGATTCATGAGCACTTGGCATAAAAAATCACTCTCTCTTCTGTCTATACCTGCTTAATTTTGCCTGAGTTCAGTTTTGACTAGCTCCCTACCACAAAGGTGATAATGAAACCTATCTGAGGATGCAAGAAGCTGGCAGTTTCTTATTTTATAACATCGATATTAGCCCACAAGGACAGACTTAGAGTTTTTGTTTATAACTTCTTCAGAAATCCACTTTTAATGGCATTTGGAAGACTATTACCTGTGGGAAAATAGGATAGAGTATATGGAAGGATGTTGTACTCTAATCATATTTTTTATCCATGGGTGGTGAAGCCTAAGAAGTTAATGGCAGTTGGATGACCTTACATACTTCACAATTGTTTTGAAGAACTTTTCTCACTATTTGCTGGAGATGGCTAAACTTTGGAAGAGAGACAGGGAGGGAACACAGAATGAGGGAGACTGGCACCACAGCTCCTAGACTCCATCTGCTTCCTGTGTCATCAGTATCACACTGGCACCCTTGGATAATTTTTTCCTACTTTAGCTGTGAAGAAAACAAAATGGCTGCTTCATCTTCTTGCTATCCTTTGGCTAAAATGAATTTGAAAATAAGAATTAACAGACTGGACAAATGTATGGTGCTTGTAGAAGCTGATTTTTGAAGGCAAAGCAGAAGATAGTCAGCATTTCCTTATCTCCAGTTTTTGAAAGATGTTGAGCATCTGCCAACTCCTTTTTAAGCAGGTATTTGTAATTGCTTTAAGGTATTGCATTTAAGTGCTTTAAGTGTATTTTGAAGTTGTTTCCAAGAGGAGAGTTTTCTGAGATGTTTCCAAAAATAAAGTAAATGACGCACAGCTGAATTCCTTGCCTACCTCTTCACTGCATGGTTCCAGTGACACAAGAAGCCACAGGCATGCATGGCTCACAGGTCCTGCACCCCAGCCACCACTCCCTCAGCATGCTACCGATTCTGCCTTCCCCCTTTGTTCTGTCCAGCATCCCCATCTCTCCCTCCTTATTTCCTCCATAAAATTAACTCTCAGTTGTCCAACCAAGTGGTTCTTACCTCACAACCATGGCCTCAATCTCATAATCATGATAAATCCATTAATTACAAGACTTCTACACAAATAAAAATTTATTAAGGTGCTTATTATTTAGATGACAGAGTGTTTCCTGTTTATCTTGTTCTGTTCTTATGAAGTTACCTGCTACAAATAAGTACTTTGGCTGAAGCCTAATCCTTCATAGGATCAGTCTGATTTTACCAAGGCAAGTCCACATCCTGGAGCCTTCAATTGCTCCTTAATACCCTGGAAATTATATTCTTGTTCACAAAAACTTTATTTTGCAATGCTGTGTTGTGGCATGTGGTGCCATCGCCACATACTATTCTGTTGTGGTGTCACTGCATTGCAAAATGATACCCTGGCATTTGAAAAGCAAGAAAAATTACAATCCAGAACAAGAAATTTAGAAAATTTTTGATTCTAAACAGGCCTGGTGAGATTGAAAAAAATAAAAAATTTATAACATATCACAGTAGTTTTTAAAAATAATTTCAACAAAATGTTGCTTGTTCTTCTATTACTAAGCAACTTGACAATTATTGCTTAGCATGTAGGAAGCTTGTTAATTGTTTTTCTATTGAAAAGCCTAATTAAATGTTTGTCTTATCTAAATAAAAGATTAAAAATGGAACATGACATGGATATCTGACTTTTTTGATAACGGGGAAGATGTCTTGGAATAGAAGTATGTGCTATCAAACAGCCTCTGCAGCAAGTCTACAAGGAATTGATATATTTCAGTATAATTCACAAGAAAAGTACTACACAGAAATAGTCTTCTCTCATAAATATTATTTTTATTCATCTAATTCTTACATTGATTGTTTTTCTTAAGAGTAGCTGAGCTCCACAGAACACTGTTTCCTTTTCATTCTCTGGATAAGGAATCATTCTTTCACTCCAAGTACAGGATGGAAGGGATGCTTCAGAGGAATTCTCCCTTTCCTAGTGATAATTTGATTACTATCAGTGCAAATGACTTATGCTAAGAACTAGTTACATCAGTTCTGAGCTATTTCTAGAACCTCACTAGCAAAGATTAGCAATTTCCTCTCTGATAATCTAAATGGATACTAAATCTAAGATCTAAGCAGTCTTCTTGCTTTAAATGGTCTTAGAGCCTACGTCTACAAAGCCTTCTATGCTAGAAGAACAATGTAGTGGTAACATTACTTCAGAGAACATGCATCTAAATAATTTAAATTATTCTGTTGATCATCGTCAGGAGAACAGTGTCTGAAGCATTATGATTTCTTCATTTTGTTCACAGTTATGCATAATAATAACATATAGCAGTTCCTTCTTGTTATACACAATGATCTTAGTTGAAAGATGATATTGTCAAATGGAGTTAATTGCATATGGGCCACCTGATTAAAAGGATTTCCAATTAAAACATCAGAAACATGTCAGAAGCTGGAGCCAGAGCTTCACAGCTCAGTGACCAAGCTACTCCAAACAAATGAATTAGATCACTACATTGATCCAAATATGGTCTCCAAGATAATGTGTTTTCAGGTTGCTATTTTCAGCATAGACGTGGACATTATTAGAGCAAAAATGCTGTATTAGCCATTCACCTACACAATTAATAATCATAAAGATTCTCTTGCAATAACAAATCTTGGAATATTTCAAGCAATATGCACAAGCATATGGAAAACATGCAGCACTAGAAACAGTTTGAAAGATTATATAAGATAAATATCCAAGCCATTCATAATTCTCGAAAGAAGATTTATAACATAATCCTTTTTGTTTGCCATTGTAGTTTTGTGCATATTCAAGAATATATATATATAATGTGGTTAAATTCCAGTCTGTGTCTGCTTGTTTTCATCTCTGTAGTCATCTTTATCAGCTGACCAGGAACTCTCTTTTCCCAGTGCACTCATTCTTCTGTTTATGGGGGACTAAAGCTACAGTGACTCCAGGAGACTAGGCCTTTTTCAGCATAATCATGCACAGAGGTTATGCCATTGCTTCGTCTGGTTCATTTTCCTCAGCAACACAGCTGAACCAGCAACACCAGAGCATGTCCCCATTCGCCCCCTCCACAGCAAGTGGATGCAATCGACACATCCCTGCAAGGGTTGGGGAAACCACACCACATTTCCATAGGGCATAGCTCAGCTCTGACTGTGACCAGCAGAGCAAAACACTGGTGTCAGGTTTTCCACGTGTGGTAGAAGCCTGAATTCAGTTGCCTCAGGTGATCCATACACTGACGCCAGTTATCATAGGTGCCAGGTCATGTGGGGAGAAGTGGAGTCTATTCAGGAACATTTGGAATAAATTAAAGGGTTTGTATTCCTTGCTTTGCCTATGCACATCCACCATCTTATCTGGAAAAACAACAGCACACAGACAGTGAGGAGTAGAGAAGGAGGACTCATCCTTTGCATTTCAAAAAAGGATCATGTCCTTGTCATTTAGAGTTGAGCCTCTTTGTGAATGGAAGTATTATAGGCTTAGTGAGTCATTTATACCTAGCTATATATCCAAACATCAGGGCGGCTTTCATTGCAGTTCAGGGTCACCGTCTGAATGTGTGTGCAGAGGTGAAGAGGATTGTCCACTGTGGCTGCCTCACCAAGAGAGGGGTTAGCTAACGATTTGTTTCAAATGAATTAACAGACTAAGGGAATCCTTTGCCTGAACAGCTTCCTAAAATAACACTGCTTACTTGTTGTGACAGTAAATCCTAGATTAACACAGTGTTCTCCCTTCCACCTTTCCTTCTATTTTCTTACTCTCACAAAAATAAAAAGTAAAGTCTCCTCTTCTAAAACAGGATATTGAATGTGACTGTCAAGAAATCTGTGTTTCAAGGAACGTGCATTTCATCACGTTATCACGATCATATTATATGCAAGAGAAAGCTGAAATCCTGAAGCTCATGGAAGCTGACAGAAGAAGCCTGAAAAGAACTGCATAAGACATTCCAGAATTGCCCTAAAACTAAGCATGATATATTTGCTTTGCAACATCAAGAGTAGAGTTGTACTAACACAAAAAAAATCACATCTCTTTTAAGCTAGATTAGTGAATGATGTGTATTATCAGAGAGCTTCAAGCTCAGTCTTTAGCCACAACTAAAAGCTATTGCTACTACAGGGGAAAAAGAAAATCCATAGTACTGAGTGGGGTGGTTTTTATACCTATTTTGATTGCTGAACTTGGAGGAATGACGAACTTCCATTTCTCTCCACCAGTTTCAAAAGCATCAGCAATGTAGGCCATCTCTAACAGACTGTGAGCATAAGGCATTGACTAACTTCCAACACTGTAGGAGTTGGATGGTTGTGGGTCCATTATGATATGATATGGCAAAAGTGCTGCTTTTGAAAAGAATCTGACTTCAATGGTCTTGTATTTTGCTCTACACCAAAGCCCTGTCATCTTTTGTGCATCACTGCTTTGCACATATGTGATACATGGAAACAGGATAGTTACATTATGAGAAGCTCTGAACAGTTTGTGAGAGTCCAAGAAAGTTCTTGATCCTCTAATAAACTCCCTTAGGTGGGGAATTCAGGTTGTTCACACAGGCCTGCAAGTTCTCTAGCAGACCCTTTTCTTACATGGCAATAAACATTTATTTGGAGTTTGAAGGACAGAACGCTTCAGAATCCCAATAAATCTCTGTTTCAGATATGGCTGGAAAAAATTATCTCCTTTATTTCTCCCACTGAGCTTTCTCATTTCTCTACTTCTGGGTTACATTCACTGCAGTATCATAAGAAAATGCTGTTTCTAACAGCACTATACATCAGGAAGAGAAAAAAAATGAGATTTCCATCCTGGTTTGAAGATCCAACCAGTTCAAAAGTTCATGAAAATTCTGAAGTTATTATTGGGGCAAAGGTACCCAAGCACATTCAAGTATATAGAGGTTGTCCATCATTCATGTTGCACTTCATCTCACCTTGCCCTTAGAGAGCAGAGAACCAAGGCTACTTTGGGTAGAATTCAGTTTATGACTGTCATTAGCAGCAAAGCCTTATGTTACCAAGACTTAGATCCTCAAGAGGATTTTCCAGTCACAGCTCTCACGATTTACTGCCTTGTGCCCTCAGCAGGGTTCAGATTCTCCCATTGAATAGACAGGAGTAGATAGGTCAGGCAACTCAGAAAAAGATGCAAAAAGGAGGAGTTGCAGACTTGTGGGTATGAAAGCCCAAAGAAATACAAGGCAATATTCCCACCTCCACCCTGGCTGCCCCCCATCATTTCTGGCATTTTTTTTAATTGATTCCTTATTACATGAAAGACTCTCACAGAGTTTAAGGGAAGATTAATCCACCTGAGTGGAAGTTAGCAGATGTCTGGATTTGTGCAGGGTCAATTGCATTAAAAATACTCTCAGCAAGCAGGTCAGGATGACTCCTTCAGGCAACTGACATAGCAGGGTAGACAGCAAGAGCATGCATGTCCCTCAAATTTCTGGTACTGAAATCTCATCTGAGGGACATAAGGCAGTAATGATTGTACAGGTCTACCCAGTCACAAGGTCTGCCCAAGCACAGCAGATCACTTGGCATGACCAGAAGTTGCCTTCAATGCTAAACTGAAGGAGTGAAGAACCCCCCATCCTGTCATGTGATCTCAGCTGCCAAGAATGTTGAATGATGTACAGGTGAGGGCAAGGTGGACAGCAATTGTAGAGGAAGGGCAGAGATTCATTTGCACTGATGTGTTTGGACATCTAGCTAGGAATTAGTCCAAATTGCTCTGCTGGTGGTGTCAGGATTTGTTGTTTTTTTGTACTTTTTCTTCTCTAGCGAAGAAACTTTTGGCACTTCAAGAACATTCCTATAACACATGAAGTTCTTTTGGGTATGTTTGATATTAAATCACATCCATGCAGAGGTTTTATCTCCAAAAATGGAATTAGAAGAGATACAAGAACTTCCAGTCCTTTGTAGCTCTTGCCCTGCTTCCATTCTGTACTATTTTCACACTCCTTGGGAGTAATTAAAGATAATGCGAGAATCTTATTTGAATTCCTTGACTAAAAATGTCCTTATTATCACTGAATTACCACTGGAAAACAGAGAAAATTTTCATGTGAACTCAGCAATTAATTGTAACAGTTAAAATTTGTGGCATGTTCACGTTATCTTGAACTTGTCAGGTCTTTAGTTATTGTTTTAAGTTTTTTATTATTTTATTTTTATTTTTTTATTTTTTGATTTCTTTATATATATATATATATTGCTGCTGTAGCAAGTTTTGCATTCAGATTATTTTTCTCTGGCAAGAGGATGTGAATGAACTGTGATTCTGCAAGTCAGCATCACTGCAAGAAGGACTTTTGGGTCAAAGCAATCAGCCTCTATAGGCATAAAAGCATTACTCTAAAATAGCATTGCAGCATCCACAGTAGGCACAAAAAAATCAATTTTTCTTTAGAGAACACAGAAATAATGATGATGTATTTTTATACTAAGAAGTAGAATGCAATTTTTTGATGATGTCAGGTCCTTTAGGTAGTTGGTGATGTCATTCTCAGGTGTACTGGATGGAGCAGAAGAGCAGCATCATGATTTTCAACAGTTACGGTTAGGTCTGCAGTTTTACTTAAAAGGATGCCAGTCAGAAGTCTGGATTTTTAATGAAATGTCATTTAACTATAAGGAACGCACGGACCTGCAAAATTGAAAAAAGCATCTGTCATGGGAACCCAGTTTCTTGTGCAATCTCTTCCTTGCACACTGCTCTTCCTTAGAATGCAACAAAGAAACCAAATGCAATTTGCTGATTTGGCTTAGAATCAGAAAATACTGGGGCAAAGGAAACTGCCCAGCATGAGATTTATTTTTTAAATAAAGTGCCGTATTTTGAACATGGAAAATATTTCCTGTCAGATTTGCTTTGATCATAGAGTGAATGCTTATGTTGGTTCCTCATACATCCAACCTCATATGTTCACCTCTATGTCTTGGGTGATTCCGCTTGGTACAGCTATACAGCACAGGACAGGAGTAGTTAGTGGTGCACTGTGGTTCAGAATCTGCAGGAGATGCTGGATTTAACTTTTCCCAGAGACTTCAGCTTTGAGGTTAGCAATTCAAACGGCTGTGAAAAAAAAATCTTTCTGGAGGAAAATAGGCCAGGATAAGCCCTTGGGCTTCAAGTCAGTTCTCCACCCAATGATGGGATTTCACTCCTGACAGCCTGTGAACAGCCAAGTCAGCGCAGCAGCACTGCATGCTTCACAAGTTAAGCCTAACTAGGTTTTCTGTTAAGGATCTAGGCAAAATGTATCACCTGCCATGTTTGCTTATTTGCAGGTGAAATAAAACACAGACAGTAAGTAGGGAATATAATGCTCTAATGCACATTATTGCTTCCCTACTGAATGTACATCATCTACACTCTCTTATTATAGATAGCCAGGTGCATGCTCTTTCTTCGGATTTGTTCAATCATATGACTACTTCCATAAAGTTTAGGTTACAAAAAGTATTTGAGTATGCAGACAGTGGAAAAGAACGTTTGAATCCCAAACTGGTATTTTTAAAGCAATTACTGTTCATGCATACATACAATCCAGATAGAAGCGTAATCATAACTGGAAATGGAAAGGAAACAGTTTAAAAAAATCAAAGTTTTTCCATTTTGAAACTGCCAAAGCACATGTCAGTAACTAAAAGCGAAAGTTATTTTTGGATGAAATACCCTTTTTCTTTTTTTCTCTTATTCAATTTTTACTTTACATCAGAAAACCATCACTGAGGAAATCTTCAATCACTTCACAGTCTGTGAAATCTCTGATCTATAAATCTTGAAAAGAATGTTGAAAAGATGATGAAAATTTCCCATTAAACACACATCTATTTTTATACTCTTCTAAGACTTGTGGTTGAGCTGGGGAAGAGGCTCGTACTTCAGTCTGTCCCCATCCAGAAGTCCCCACCACTCAGGCTGAACTGCTCGGCACCTGCTGATTGCAGCTGAACCTCCAGGTAAGATGAAATATCACCTCTGGCAGGAGGACGGTGACAGGAAGACAAGAAAGGTAATGTCTTCAGGCAATTAAAAGCTGAAGCTAGAAGGTGTGTGTGAAATGATTATTCAGTTTTTTACACTACATTTCCACAGCAGAAAAGCAAAGAGCAAGGCAGATGTGTTAAGACTTTTGAGAAATCTGGACAGGTCTCAGAAAGAGACCACCGTCCTCCTACCAGAAAGGTCCCTTTTATGCATACAGATCAAATCCTGAACAAGAAATTTCTGAGCAAGAGATATTTTCATTTCCACAACTGATGCTGGCATGGAATATTATGTTTCTAGATATTTGTCAGAACTCTACAAATGCACAAGCTCATATTTACTTCTAGCATCTCCTAAGGTCATAGATACTTGCATTATTATTTCTGGTGGTTTTTTTTAGCTTTAAGAAACTAGTAGATGCTCTGTGCAAGTCTGATGCATGTTTTAGGCAAGAATATCTTCTATTGGTTTTGAAGTCAGATAGGTATGGGAAAGTCTGGAAGTTCTTACCATGGCTGAAATTTTAGGTGTTGCTCTCAGGAGACACTAGGTAAGATCTGCTTGAGGGAGTTCTGAGCTCAAGATTTTAAGCCTTTAAGCTTTAAAAACCATATCCACCATAAAATGAAGACATCTAAGGAAACATCCTTCCTGTTTCCATTTTGCTCCCAGCTGCCTACAGAGGAGAGTGAATGACTTTCAGAAGCCTGCCACGCTTTAGGTCTAAGTATCATCAAATCATCAGAGAAAGGTCCAGAACTTCAGAGATAGGATGCTGCCAGGGTGAATATAATTATATGATTGTAACAAAGCAACTGTGCAAAGAAATTCCCTGTAGCATCTCATCTAAAGAGTAGAATGAACTTCACTTGGGAGTTGGCTGGTTCTGGTTGTCAGAACCATGGAGCTTGTGGATCTTGGTGAACAATAGCTCAGACTGTGTCCTGCTGTGTTGCTTAAGTTATAATTTCAGACTGGCTTGAAGGTGCAGCTCCAAGCAGCTGTAATTTGACCTCAGGGTGACAAACTGAGATCAATAAACACAGTAAGGTCCATAGCCACAGACAAGAACAAAATCAGTCTGCCAAACACAGTGCACTAAGAGCTTGGCAAGCCTCTGAAGTTCATTATATTTAGTAACTTGCTTACTATATTGGATTTACTGTACATGATACAGACATGGATTTTGAACTACTGAGAATGTCTTTCATAATGATCCTCTAGTATTTTTAAGGCCTTATGTTTAAGAATCACATTAATAAATTCCAGGATTTCCTGCTGTACACAATAAAGAAGCAAATAAAAAGAAAGCCAAATAAAATGCCTTCATTTTATCGCAGTATGTTGTATGGTTATTTAGAAATGTGAATTTGCTTATTGTTTTTCCACATATAAAGTACTCAGAATAATATTATTGAGAAGAATAGCTAGCATGTGAGTTCTATTTTTCAAGATCTTCACAAATTTCTTTCTTTCTAGTACAAGAAGTAGTTATTTTTTACTGTGAAGAACCATGAAAGGATCCAGAAAAGAGTTAACTGTTGACAGTTTTTCAGTTCTGGTACTTAAATAATAGACAAGTAATAAGATTGTAATTGTTTTTTAAAATACACTTCTGATTTAAGAATATATATAATGCTTCTACTAACAGTGTACATTTAAGGCCAAGATACAAATTTCCTGGCAGACTTGCCTACTGAACACAGCTGCGGTTTGATTTCAGACTTGGGCATCAAGGAAAGCTTCAAGGAAAAGGAAGAGACAGAAGTTCAAGGTGTGCGCGTATCTGAAACTTATGTAAAAGGCTGATATTTCGCAGTCTTGCAACATTTGAACATTGTGTCTTTTCCAAAATCACTTCAGATGGAACAAAGTATTTGTGTCAGTTGATTGCACAAAAATCTTGGCCCTAAACCAATGAACGGGTGCATACAGCTCTATTGGCTTGGAAATGTTTGAGAGAAGGAGATATTTCCCTTTATTGGGAGATCATTGTGATTTATTTTCTATTAGTACAAAGAATGAGCCTGCTGTCAATTAAAAGCAAAAGCTCTAGCAGCCCATTGCATATGTTGTTTTTAGGATATCCTGCTAGGTAGATATTTGCACTTTACAGAGCATGAGCATTTTTTCTTCAGTTGTGAGATTTACCTTTTTAACTGTTAGGGCTGTTCCACTTTCCATGAAGCGATCAAATGTTCTTAGACAGAGCAAAGGACACCAAATGAGTCAGATGTTCAGTGGGTAAGCAGAGAGTGCAAGAAACCAGTTGCTGTGTTACCAGATGTTGTATTACTTTGTACAAAGTATTAGTAGGAAAAAAGAATGAATCATAGGCCTCCTTTTCATTTGTGTTACACATTTGTGCTTCTGATTCATCAAACATCAAAGTGATCCCAGTATAGTTTCTTCTAATATAGAATACATAAATGTTGGCTAGTAGACTCATGCAGGCCCTTGACCTGTAGTTTAGTTTATTCTGTACCAATATACCTTCAATAAAAGTACTTCGTCTTCTGCCTCCATAGGAATTCATTAAAGCTCACAGGGAGGAGGAATGCTTCCACTCAGCGAAGCAGTCAGAACACTCAAATTTCAGTATTCCTTCTGGATGTCATGAGTACAGGGCATGAGATGACATCCACCAAAAGGCCCAGGTTTTCTCTGAGAATAGAAAATGAACGTTGTCTGAAAGTCAAATTCTTTATGGGTAATTTTCCACCTACACATACATTATTAAAGCTCTTGATGCACTCGAGTGCTCATCTCTGCATTACAGCAGTAATATTAAATCCCACAAAGTTATTATTACACAATTTTTCTTGCAAAGATGATATTTTACTGCTGTAATCACTTCCCTCTAGGAGACTCCACAAGATTTCTTCTCCATTACTTATGATTTATAGAGTCAACTTTGTGAACATATCATGAGCTTTCCTGTGACCTGCTAAAGCACAATTAATGGAAGCCATAATAAGGAAGGCTGACTTCCCTCTTCTTACTAAATAGAAACCTCTGAAAATAGAGGGTATTTGGAAGTTCTGTACAAAGTAAAACTGCAGTGTCCCTGCTCTGTTTAGGGTAGGAAATAGGAAGGGGGGGAAATCAATTAAAATAAGAGGAAAATGGAGAAGAACGAGAACATACTAAAATCAAAAAAGTAATAGGGAACATGACTACAATGGTGTAGGAAGATGGAGAGTGAACCATTATAATGAAATAAACATGCATTTGTCACTCACTGTTCTGGAGACCAAATAGGCTAACACAGCAGGAGAAAAATCCTCAGACGTTATTCCTTTATTGAATAAAGCCAGACACAAGAACCAAAAGCAATTCTTTCTGCACAGGAGCTGAGAGCTCTGTGCACCTTGACTTGGAGGGGCCAAGGTCTAGGTTTGCAAATGCTAAGTGGTTCTTCGGCCTTAGACCCTCCTGATGAGATCAGGTCTGGAAACAGCACTATGTTCTTCAAGGACAAGGAATACAGAGGGCAATTCAATAAAAATTCCACCAAGCATGGGATGCTTCTTCATTTCCTCTTCTGTTCTGCCTTAGCACTCATCCTGAACGGAATCTGTCTTTGGGAGAATAAGACTCAGATACAATACTTGCTTACAGTAATGCTTGCTGGACTAAAGAAGAAAGTATTGCATAAAGCTGCTCACTTATTTTAAAGACTTGTCTTTTTTCTTCAACCCTGCACACAAAAAGGCTTTGTGCTGTAACACGGGAATGCTCCTAAATCCTAAATGTGAGATCTTAAATATCCTAAATATGAGATCTTAAACCTTTCACAAAGTTCATCTCTTTTTCTCCAGCATTATTACATTTTAGGTTAGATCTACAGCTATAGTATATTCTTGACTGCTATTAAATCCTTTCTGAAGCGGATTCCTTCTATGATACTAAACTTAACCAGTTATGAAGAATGAAAGTCACTACAATACTTCCTTTATAAAGTTTACAGTATCCTTGTTTTTTCTTGATTAGCACAGTATATATACATACATATTAAGGAGTATTTTCCAATTTGCTTTGATCTCTTTATGTAGTAGGTCGCAGGATCTCAGAATGCAGAGTCTTGCTTTCCTCTTGGAAATACGTCTGCATGTTCACAGCTTCAGATTGAAGTTCAAATATTTTGTCTATTCTGTTAAAATATTGTCTAAGATTTCTTGCTGGGATGTTACAACCAGAAAAGATGTATCTCTGTTTGTTTACTTTTGAAATGCTACGTGTACTTGAGTAGTACTTTCTTTTATTTAGAAATGTGTTTTTTTGCTGTGGTTGTTTTTTTTTTTTTTTTTTTTTTTTAGACAGCTCAGGGATTGAGAAGGGAGGATCAGAGTGTTAGACTTTAAAGAATACATGAAACAAGTGACTGTAAAAACAAATTCATACATTAAGACAAATAAACTTGTAGAGTATATATGACTGTATTTTGTGAGGGTGAGTAACTGTAACTCTTGAAGCAGAATGGTAATGACTGAGGTAGTAAATCTATGTTCTGGAAAAAGTCACCAGTTTGTATCTGATATTGTTATACTATTTGTAGGTGTGAGTCTGTGTATGTTCATTTATAATGTACTGGTTCTGTGTGCAGATTTGTACTCCCACACAGCAGGCTTTATTTAGAGGCTTTGTATACGTGAGAAGTGTCATTTGTTTATACATGTCACTTTTCTTTCCTTTTAAATTTTTGGATTTTTTTTTTTACAGTCTTAACTTCCAAACTAATGCAAAATTATCAGCTTGTGTGAAAGGTTATATGCTTTAGTCAGCCATGGGCTACAACTTATAATGAGAAATGACTTCCATTTCTACAATTTTCCATGAAACACAGTACATTGCTTTGTATGAACACATGTATGAGTATACATAAAGAGAGAGCTGTAAAGCTGACATCTTGTATGGTACTACTTCAGTTGCATATGCACTGTTGATATATATATATATGTATATTTATATTTGTATGTATATATATATTTGTATGTATCTTGATTACTTTGCAACAGTTGAATATGTATATATTCATATGTTTTGACACCAGAACTTTGAAAAATATTTATCTATGCAAACATAGATATGTATTTGTTGCTTGTGTAATTCTTGCAAAACAGATAAAGCAGCTGAAGCATAAACATATACTGTTGTCACATTGAGTTTTTAAAATAATATATTAATGCATGTATATATAATGCATAAGCATACAGTTTCTTAAAAGAAAAACACAACTTGTTTGTCTACTAGAGAGTAAAACTGGAGATGATATTTATGTAAAATAAAAGCGCATAAAATTACAGTAGTAACTACTGACAACTTAATATACAGCGGGCACAGAACTTACTGAATAACTATTTAAATGGAAACCTCTGTCCTTCCTACAGAGAGATAAGCTCCTCTTCAGGTCACAAGTTGTATATCTCTCCCAAAAATAACACCTCCTGCCTACAGTTTAGCATCCAAACACTAAATAAAAAGAGAGTGAGAGGAGGAGAATTCAGGAAGCAAAGACATTTACCAAGGAAAAAATTAGTTGCTGACTAAACATTTTCAGCATTTTGATAATGCAATGTTTGTTGCATGCCAATAGACACTGCTGAGTGGGTGTCAAAAGTCCAAGCAGATTCAATCTAAAGATAACCTCAAAGAACATTCCCTGCCAGTGTTCTGTTGACTTCAGCAGCTCAATATCTTCCACAACCTGAGAAGAATTCTCATTACATAATGCTGGCAGCATTTAGCGCTGCAAGAATCTCCAGTGATCTGAGTTGAATTTTTCAACCACTCTGGAACAATCTTGCCATTAGCCAGACTGAATGAGGGATGGATTGCAAATTTTCTGCTGCACCAAGTCTGACATATGTAACAAGCATGTTTGGAAGACGCAAAGTCTACATGTGATTCTAGGAAAAACTGAGCATCAGAGTCAGTTAAAAAATTGAGCTCCGGTGAAATCTGACTGCTAGAAAGTGCTGCAGATGTGCTTTCTCATAGGATGCAATGAAGGGTAATGGATCTTGCGCTCTGTGGTGTTGCAAACTCCTTATTGTCACCCCCATGACATAAAAGAGGACTTGGGTCCCTGGGTAGAGGGTCTTCTGAGGCTCCTCAGTTTCCAGGAATTGGCAGAGTAAAAATAACTTTCCTCAGCACAGTGCCATGGCTCACCATGTAAAGAAGCACGTAGCTGAGGTAGTATGTTACTGCTGTGTTTCAGGTGCTAAGAGGGGGGGAGCAAAAGGGAATCCAAATAGTTGAGTCAGGATAGCTTTTTTTATGTGTGAAAGAATTGTACTCATGAGTGTTTCATAGCTATAAACATCCTTATATATGCTATTACAGTATATTATGTAATACGAATTACCAAGACTAAGAAAATATTATGTTTTAGTCTAATCTATTTATCTGTGCTTTCTGTTGAAGCATGAACATCCATTAAAATCAGTGACAACCTTTTTTGTATCTTCATTAAAACACCCTTATTTTTTCTTTTATTCCTTCTAAATACGATAAAATAGCAAACACTACTACGATAAGACAATTCCAACATTGTTTATATTTTGACTTTAAGCATATCAGTCTCTGTTTTATTCCATATTTACTGACAATAGCATAACAAACTTTCAGGAGGGCACACTAACCTCTACCTTTTAGAGGACAGGATGAAAAAGCAACAGGAGAGCTCAAAAAATTTCAAAATCAAGCTGGTTTATATTTGTCCATACAAGTACAACATGATTCAACATTAGGAACCAAAATCTCTTATTATATAGGACTAAATCCAAAGTATCTGTTGTACCTGATAATTTGCTCAGACAAGAGCATTTAATTTGTTGAGATTGTCTACTGCCCAACAGAACAGAGTCCTCAACTTGAAACAGTCTCTTGTTGCTGCTGGAATAATATGTAAAAGGATATTCTAATATTGCTCTTTGGAGACCTGGAATTAAGCTTTCTGTTTAGCTGTGATCATTACATTGACAACACAGTTTGAGGTTATGAATGCTGGTCTTGTGTTTAATAGGACTCTGGAGATCTGGGTTCAGACCTTGGCTCAAGCATAGGTTGCAGCCATTCTATTAATCTTTGTGTGCCTTAGTCCCTAACCTGTACAAGTCAGATAATGACATATTTTTTTTTCTTCATCCTGTGCCTGTTTCTTCCAGTGACCAAAAAAACTCCCCAGGGTAGTGACAGTCTTTCTTCAGGTCTGTACAGTGCTTGGTACAATTAAGCTACGATCTTCCTGTGTTTCTGCAAGATTTTCCTTATTACAGAGCAAAGAATAAGTGCAAAATCTTTCTCAGTCACAGCAGATTGTAATTCCTTAGCGAAGCTCACTTTGCTCTAATTCCCCTGCATATACCTTGTAAGATCTTTCATATTCTGTGAAATATTTTGGACCATCTCCTAGAAATTACTCTTTGGTGCATAAAAATTCTTCTCTGTTGTGGTGCTGGTATACTTGTGTGCCCCCCCCCAAACCCCCTCATCCCCCCCCCCAAAAAAAACAACTGAAGAGCTGTCTCAAATTCTACAAGTGGATAACTGATTCTGCTATCTGACAGTGTCATCAGAATACTCCACAGTCCTCCCACTCAACACAGAGAGCATCATTTATTGCTAAATGTTTGCTCAAATTAATAAATAAATACAGAAAATGCTGTCCAAGATCATCAAGTATCATCGTTATCTCTCTGTCTTTCCCTTTTAAAAAAAGAATTATTGGTGGAAGCAATTATGCTGTCGAGTAAAAAGTCCCCTTTCTGCACATTTCTTCAATGAACATTCAGAGAGGTATAACTATTTTAAAGGAATAAGACCTTCCTAAGAGAACTGCAGTGCACTGATATAGTATCAAAATCAATTTAATTCAGACCCGAGAGGAGATCATGTGCTATGCCACTGATTGTGCACAGAGCTGTGCTTTCTTATCTTCAGCTGAAGAAATTTCTTCCTCACAGCAATGCAAATGACATGCTTCAAATTACAGTTATTAAATACCAAAGAATGTAAACACACAAAAGTGAAGTGGGACTTGGTGTTGATAATGTGTCTATATAGATTTTTGTTTCATTTTTCTAGCTGAATTGGGTAATGGAGTGGTGCTACACTATGCCAGTAGAGAAATAGTATATTCCTAATATTGATAAGAATGAACAACCCTTTTTCATTTTCTGTATGTTCCTGACTGCTTTGATTCCATGATCCAATTATATATGGTGAGAAAAAAATACAACTTTTGACAGTTTTGAGTTTACTGCCTCTTCATTCATTGAATGTTCCCTTTCCTGTTGTGTAGGAATGATGCCTCTCACCTATCATTTCTAGATCTTCCATTATCCCACAGACTTGTGTTGTTTCCTGCAATGTTTTCCTTGTCATCAATTCCAATCTTTTCAATTTATGTAACATATTAAAGGTTTTTCTAAGCCTTTGCTCTTTCCCATCATCTGTCTACAAACTCCTTCAGTTCCACTGTATCCTGTTAGAGATCATATGGCTGGTGCCACGTAAAGGATTCTGGAGATCTTCAGCATGCATTAACAGACAGATATCCTAAGGGAATCTATATTCTTCTCTGCCTCATTTTTCCTTTGAGCTGCCTTTGAGGTGGTTTTATATAGTGTAGGGTTTTATTTGTTTTGTTTTGTTTTGCTTTTGTTTGTTTTTGCAGTGATGCATAGGACATTTCCTTAGTGCAATAAGGAGAGTGCTCATAATAAAGAACTACAAAAAGTGCTTTTTTGCTTCTCTGGCATTTGGATTTGTTAGAGGGAGAAAGCAAGACTTTCAGTGGTGGCCTTACCCACAGAGGCACAGAGAAAGTTCCTCCCATGCCTCTTGGTGTTTTAAATATTTACAGCTTGCATATTCTTTCTCCTATGTCCCAAAATAATTTTACAGAAGCAGATTGGACTGTGAGACACAAATATTAAATCAGATAATAAAATAATAAATCTGACTCACATGGAATTGTGTCGTGGACTTGTGATTTTTAAGGTAAAGACTCTCCTAAGAAGTTGCTTTCTACAGGCAGAAGTCTCCAGTTAATACTCGGTCTGCAAAAAGGTTTTCTCTTGGTAACTTATCAGATTGTTTTCAAAATGAACTTAGTGCTAGTGAAAGATGCCAATTCAACAGCTAGGGGACTGAAGTCCTTCCTTCAGAAGGACAGAGGAACATGTGTACGCCCACGAGCTGTTCCAGCTCCAGCATCCTGGTAACATGGATGAGTCCAAAGGGAGCTTTCACAGCCAGAGAGAATTAATCTTCTGCCTCAGTGACATTTATATGACTCTAATTACTGTGTTATCTAAATTATACAAAATCTAGAACTGTACCATGGGGCATTTCACAGGCACACATGCAGCCACACATGCAACACTCCGGAACCATATGGCAACTGCTCTTTCCCCATCCAGGGCTACTGCTGCATTGTCTTACTGAGGTGGACACAAGGAAATGTGTGTTTTGCTGTGGGATACTTGCAGCAGCTGTTGAGTGTATGCCTGTTAAGAATTTGCCCAGTCTCCTCTTCTTCCTGCCCAGCTGCAGAGCTTCATACAGGCTGCCATTTGGATGGCTGCACATTGGATATCCATCTGGCTTGTCTGCTGCACTAGCCAAGTAACACACATTAGTTTGGTCTTTGCTATTTTTCAGTATGCCAGCGTACTTTCTCAAAATAGAAACAAACTATGATCTCATTTCATACAACCCGTCAGGTTTTGCCTTAAACTGTAGTGTAAGGATACATTGACCCACTCACTGACAGAGGCACCTTATCCTTCAGTTCATTTAATTTCTGAGATATTTTCTACTTCCCAATAAAACTTCTATATATTGGTTTGCCTTTCCATCTGGCTGGACAAGGAGAACAGGATTACTCATCAGCCGTGCTGAGAGCAACCAGCCCCCATGGGCACACCTAGGTAGTGCATTCAGGTCAAGGCCCGCCAGGGCTTAGGCCTGCCAGGGACTGCAGACTTTGCCCAGCATTGCTCACAGGCACAGCAGCCACAAAGGGCCAGCAGAGCTGTCAAGCAGTGAACAAGACGCAGGGCATGCCAACAAGAGGAAAGGATGACGACAGGCCCTCCCAGTCAGATGTAAATACACTAGTCTTAGCAGAGACCTAGCAAAGAAACCACAGTCCTAGAATTTTGTGCACAAGGGCACGCCAGGCAACAGAAGGAGATGAAGTGACTCTGAGTGATGGATGCTGAAAGTGCAATCGAATTGAGATTCTGTGGTCTTGCCCTATCTGCAAGTGGAGCAGCTGGGTTACTGTTGTCCAGAGGGACGCTGGTGGGACTCAGTGAGGCTCCACTGTTCATGAGAGGTGTCTGTGGTATGTCTGGCTCCCTGAGCAGCTCCTCTGGGTCACAGTAGGAACTGGAGAGAGTGATGTGCGTTCACTCTCTGATTGCTTCCGTTCATAACACTACACAGCAATCACCTGTGGCACAGGCATGCTTTATTTTCCCTGTCCTGCTGCTTCAAGCCACCTTTTGCCTCCTTACTGTAGGATACTGGCAGGAGGGGTGGGGAGAACAACTAGGGGGGCAGGAATGGACTCGGCAGGCTTGTTTCACCATCCATTAGTTATAATGCTCAATTCAGTCCAAACCAGATGTAAAAAAAAAAAAAAAGGAGAAAAAAACCCAACATGCCAGAGATGTTTTCTGTTGGTCACAGGAGCCAAACAGTGCAGGTTTATCCTCAGGCATCTCCTTGTAATGGTGTTCTCTGAGTCTTAAAGTGCTGTGCTGTGAATATCTCTCAAGAAATATTGCCAGACACTACATTCACATCCACAGCTTTATTCACTGCCAGCTCTTACATCACCTGTTGTTGGCAGACTCTAATGAGAATGGCTTTCTAGCAGCTATGTCAGTTCCTTTTTATATAGCTGTGTTGTTCTACATTTTGCATCATTTTTTGAACCCTTTTCTTGAGAACTTTCAATTGATATATTTGCCTCTAGTTCCCAATTTTAGTACACCTTGAATGCAATTGCAATTCTGTCTCTAACACAGACACTGAGTTTTCTTTGGGAAAGAGCTCTTAAATACTTAAAAAAAACCTGAAGAGTCACCTCAGGAAAAAACAGTCTGAATCCCTCTGAAATATTCAGAAACGCAAGATGGATCCCCTAAGTCTTTCAGTCAGGCACTCATGCCTTTCAAATCTCCACTGAGGGGTTGGCAGTTGGGATAGTTTGTTGGAAATTAGGTGGAAGCTGCTATCCCAGGATGGCTAGGTTGTCTGTTTCCTTCAGTCCAGTCCTTACTGTGCACAGAACAGCAATGTACCTAACAGCTGTGTGTTCTTTGCTTCCTTTTAGACCCCTGCTCTAGCCAAACAAAGCCTTTATTGAAGACACATTTGAGTACCTTTCGTTCATTAATGATAACTGGGGTAGAATACAATTACTTCTTCATCTCCATTGCCTCTGCCACAAATCTCCTTGGGGCCTTGCAGCACTAGAATTCAATTGGTAAAGGGAGCTTATATAAACAGTAACAAAGTTTGGCATCACTAATCAGTATTTTTCTTTGATGTCCACAGTCCACAGTTGCAGGAAATCTTATCAGCCTAGCTTGAGGGGATGCTAGAGATATCTCTCTGCATCTTTGTTTTCTTTTTTGGAGTATTTTCATGCCTGTCATTCCCTGAGTCATTATAATGACCAGAGGATCACAGATAGCCATTGGCGTGGGTACCTGGCCTGGATGCTGCTCTTGTGAGAATTTTGCATTCCCAGCAAGTCTTTTCAAACACCAACTTTCCCTTGGATTCTGTCCAGGATTACTTCCTGTCAGATGCTGTTTTTCCTCAAGCAATGGGACCATATGAGGAAATAAAAACCTTTATTCTTCAGTAGGGAAACACCTCATTCTTCCTCTTCCCCCTCAAACTGAAGATATTTTAAAACTCATTATATAAGCATAAAATAGCACTCTAATGAAATTGTCAGTGTCCTTTTCAGGACATCCAAAAAATTCAGGTTGAACAGGTTTATAAAATACACGTGTTCCTTGCCAGTCTCCCTACAGTGTAACACCTTCCTTCTAACATTAGCTA
Source organism: Odontophorus gujanensis (assembly GCA_013399175.1). Lineage (NCBI taxonomy): Eukaryota > Metazoa > Chordata > Aves > Galliformes > Odontophoridae > Odontophorus > Odontophorus gujanensis. Next base: position 150,432 of record VXAB01000200.1, read on the forward strand.
ATGGCATTGCTTAAGTAATCTCTGTTGTGACACTGAAGGTCATGGGTTTAAATTATGATGATCAGTCAAAGCAAATGTCATCACAAAAGCAGTGTTGTCTTTTCTTTCGCATCTTTTTTTTAACCATGAATGGCTGCTGTACCCCCCTGACTGGTATAGATGCCTCAACAGGTAAGAACTACCATGCCATTTGTGTTCCAGCATGGGAAGAACAACTACTTACATAATTCTCACACTGTCAAAAATCCACACCACTGATGAACTATCACAATACAAGCTGAATTTACTGTATGGCCAGAAGGGCACTCAGAAAACAAATACATGAGCTGCAAAAACAAAGCTCCATATCTTAAAGAGGCTACTTACAGAGGAACTGTCATCAAAATTATATTTTAAGCACAGTTTAAATGACTAGGCTGCATTGTAAACATATAATTATCTTTTGGGCCATAAATTCTGAGAGTGTACAGGCAACAGCAACAAAAACTGATCACATCGAGTAAAATATCAATCCTCTTGTTTTTAACCACATGTTCTTAATTTGCCTTGTTTCTTCCTGTGAACGACCATGAATGAGACTTTGTTTTTACTTGCAATTGCACCTTTTATGTAAGCTGAAAGCAAAGGTATACTTCTTGTCTTTGGATTTTACCAGAATATTCACAAGAAGTACTTGTGGACATTATAAATAGGGAACTCCATCACCAAGGAGAACATACGGATCAATTTAAATGATGTAATACCACTGAAGAACAGATTTACAGCTGACCATGGTGGATAGAGTTCCTCAAGGTGAGCAGGTGTCATCGTAGCAGACATCATCCACATTTCCTGTTTGTCTTTCCCTTTATTTCTGCTCACCCTTTGCCATGGTTCTTCAGCCTCTTCGGATGCCAGAAGGATAACAAATTTCTGTAGTGTGGCAACTCTTGCATTCACCACAACACAATTCAGTTTTTCCAAGTCAAAAGCAGTACCCTTACTCATGCTCATTCAGATAACAAGAAAAGCCAGGAAGGATGATGGAGGAAAAACACAGAAAAGGCAAGGGAATCAATATACACACATAATTTGGCATCTCTGCAGGAGAAAGGGGAACTACTGTATATAAAAAGGTTGCCTATAATGAGTGAGGATGTTGACACAGAAAAATAGAATGGATGGCCACTCCTGTTCTAGGAAACAGTACAACTTATTCTCTTTTTCACTTTCCTGAAAAAGGAGGAGAGTTTCTGGGCTGGGTTGGAAATGTATTTTTCCTGTGACACAATTGAACTCTGTCTCCCCTCCATGTTCTTTTTGAACTTAACTCCTAGTCATGGCTGAGGTTAGCACAGATAAGACTGAGAGGCAGCACAGTGTGAGAAGTAGAACTACTGAACTCAGTTGTGCCATGACCCAGATTTCATCAGTGCACAGAAAGTGCCCATGTTGACCTAGGAAAATATTCCTCAGATTCATTAGAAAATTAGAAGCAAACTGAGGTTTGAATTCAGCATTGCAAATAAACTCACAACTTATTTGCTCCAAGAGCTCTGAAGCAAAGTGCAGTGGAGATTATTAGAAATTAGCCTGTTATGCTATTACTTTTACATGTTACACCACAGTAGAAAACCTTGATTGTCATTTCAACCAAGACACCTATTAAAGAACTTATGTTCTAATGACTGAAAGAGATTCAAGAAATAGGGACATTTTTTTTCAGTGTCAACTCACAATGTGGGAAAACAATCACATTTCAAGAACAGCAGAACTTCTTTCCTTTTCCATTTTTCCTATTTCCTTTCCTCGCCTTGCCTTTCCTTGCCTTGCCTTTCCTTGCCTTGCCTTTTTCCTTCCCTTCCCTTCCCTTCCCTTTTATTTCTTTCACAAAAAAATGTGATGAATGTTGATAGCCACAGAATAAAGAGAAGTAATGTTGTAGGAAGTAACAAAGAAGAGAAATTACAGTATCAATACAATTACAGTGACAGGTTGGCTGAAAGCTTATCTGATCTGAAGGATATGCTAAAAAAACTCCCAAACAATGTCTCTGGCCTTAGCTGTTCTTTCCAACAGCTGTACTCCTGGACCTGCATATCAGTAACAGAAAACAATTAAAAATAGCATAGTACAGAGGAGTCCGAGCAGTGAAAAGCTTGCAGGGGTGGGTAGGGATGAGCTGTTGCACAGGCAAAATAGAGAACAGACATTAATGTGCCCAATGGGCCCTGTAGCTTCCAGCTTTGACCAGAGGACTGCTTTGGATCGCTTGCAGAGACCTTCCAGAGTGCCAGCAGGACTGACAACTTTGTGTGCACTTCTGAGAGGCTACACCTGCACTCTGGTAAACTTTTTCTTTTAACCACAGAGTGTCTGGATTGTTGTGCATAGTTTTTTATGGCAAAGTTCATTGTGACACTTCGGCTCACTGCTGATAGGAAAGTTTTGAGTCCACAGGTTTGTATAACAAAAGCAAACTGTTCAAAGGTTGAGGCTGGCAACGTGTGAGCAGTGCCAGTTGTCTGTGGTATAAGCATTATCCACTGTCATGTCCTGATGTAAACTAATAATCAACTTCTGTAAATAAGAATTTTGCCAACTGTACAAGCAGCCATTCCCCACCTTTCTGAGAGGTGATTTTTCCTGTGGGGTGATACTATGACAAATCAACTACTGAGCTCCCTGAGAGCCAAGTGGAGCTCAGCCACATCCCCATGATAACAGACATGTACCTGTCATTATTTGTGGTGTTGTCTGCAGTATGTTCCTCGTTGTGAAGGCAAAAGGGAAACAGAAAGCTGTATTAAGCCTGTCTGTTATGGTTACTGTGCTGAAAAGAACAAAGAGCATCTCAAACTATCTATAGAGCTAGATGGCTAGGATGGGATTTATCTTGCCTTACTTTATATGCCTGTCAATGCAGACATCTCTTTCTGAGCTAGGAAACTTCACCTGTCTGCAGTCAGCTGAAGAGAATGGGAGCTCCCAGAGGACAAATGACTCCATCTTCTTTTGGACACCCATGGCACTCAAAAGGAGGACCCAACTTTTGCACTGTAAACATATAAGGTTCTCTCTATACATTTCTCCCAGTTTGGTTGCAGGGAGAGGAGATTAATCAACCATCAGAGTACGTCTTCAGGAACGTGGTTTACACGGTGTGACAACATGCAGCATGTTGTGGTGCTGGGAGATCTATGACAAAAATATCTCAGCAAAGGAGAATGTACACATGCACAATCTCTTCTATTCATAGAAGGGATGGCTTTGGATAGGCATCAGGAACAGACTGTGCCAGGAAGGATACTCTCAAATTCTCACATATTCTCAACACTACAAAGACAAGAATGGTCTTTGAGGAAAGAAGATTTCCAACTGCATTCAGTAAACTTATCTGTGGACATAGAGACAGCCAGATGACATTGTTATTGCTGCTATAAATTATTACTATTGCAATTTACATTTTGGTCACAGTAGGTGTGGCCAGGACATGAGAATGGGAAGTGGGAAGTGCAGTACCTAGATTAATTCTTGATTTATTTTTATTTTGTTTCTATCAAAATTAAATATTTTTGAAAGTACTCCAGATGCACTACATGTTCCACAGTTGGAAAGGTTATTGTCATTGCTGATACTACTGCTGCACAGAGAGATCAAAACAGGGCAGAAGGGAGAGCAACATCAAACTTGGTGATGGAAAGGTGATTAAATGCATGGTTTTATACCCCCAGCATATACTTTAACTGCTATTGCTCTGTGTTTGTGCACAGGGAAACTCTTGTTTCTGTTATCACATGCAGTTAATTTGTCTTCAACTGACAAAATCCTGAGGATTTGGATGAAAGGTTATTATTAGGCCTCAAGCTAACAAAACCTCATCTAAACATTCTTCGTCTTTCCCAGAAGTTAGTGCCATGTTTATTTTTAGGAGTCCTGGAGTATTCCCTCACTTGGCCCAAAAGTTGCCCTTGGAGGGTGCGGAAATAGAGAACTGAGCATGCCTGGGTTCAGAACAGTTTTCTAGAAGTGGCAACTATGAACAGTTATTAATCTTATTTAAACTGAAGAAGGGACTTCAAGGATCTTGACTTGGAGCTCTGTGTTGATATCTCACTGTGACAGCTGCCAGCAGGACATTTACATGAAGCACAGGCTCCAAGCTGAGAGTGCAGATTCACTTAGTGTTTCATGAATGCCAGAACAGTTGGAAATCTCTAGGGAAGTCTTTTGTTCTAACATTTTAAAAGATGTAGGCTCAATAATGCCCTTAATGAGAATACCTAAAACGTACTAAGGGTCAATCACCCTGAAAAGGAGCAGGAAATAGTTGCAAAATGCATAGGGAGGGGCTAGTGTTAAAGAGGTCCAAGGAAATGTGTTGCCCTAAGTAACTACTAAGGCCTCCCGTGACTAATGTAGCATTGTTCACAGAACAGCACATATTATACATTTACCCATTCCACTTAATGAGGTGTTGAACCAAACACTTCTGTACCTTAAAGAAAACTGTTATTTTTCTCCTAAAGCTTATACATAAGAACATGACTCAAGAGAAAATTTCTTGTCTCTGAACTTGTGGAAACTACTAGAAAACAGCAAGATATTAAATATGAGTCAGAAAAATTCTCATATTTCAATAGAAAATACATTTGTTTGTGCAGAAAAGTAGAACTGGCACTGTATAAGTTCAATTTTTCAACAATACAACTTCAACTTTGCAACTGTACTCTTGCGCATGAAGTTTCCTGGAGGCATTTAAAATCAGTCAGGCAGGTACACAGAAAGAGTAGATCCTTTGAAAAGCGTTGCATGAGAAGAAAACGGCTTTAAAGAGCTATCTGAACAATTAGAGGAAAGAGATTTTGTGCATTAGAAAGTGGAGGTAGCACCCACTATGAGGAAATTGCACAGTAAAACACCCAGAGGACAAAGATCGTAAGCAAGCAGCCTGGTTGAAGCTGCAAGAAGCCAACAAGCAAAGCAACTAGAAATAGAAATGGAGAAGAAAAACCTCCAGGTCTGTTGTGGAGGGGAAAAAAGCAGATTTCTTTTTGATCTGAAGTATTGGAGAATTGTAGCAATGTATTGGAGTGACAGTCAGAAGCATGAGACTGGACAGTAGACAAAAGGTCAGAAGAGAAGGGTGAGGTTTATGAGTCACCACTCAGGTAGTATATATAAGTCCTGGAGTACATGAGATTGTGAAGAATTTTACACATGAGCATCCATACTAAATCCTCTTCCTCCGTTGTCTTTCAGTTACCTGGATTTATTCAATCTCAAAGTCAGGGATTCTTTAAGGTTCTGATTGTCTTCTGCCTACCATCAGCATGTCCTTTTTAAATTCTGTTCATTTGCTTTAACACCATGGCCATGCTGACTTAACAGCACAGTCAGCAATCAGACTCCAGAGAGGTCATTTCTTGGAAAGAAGTAAGCCCTCCTCCTCTGTCCCTTTCTTGAAATAGCTCTCATATACATACACAGTCTGAAAGAAAACAAATCCTACATGAGCAGGTTTATGGAAGAAGGTCATGACATTTCCATCAAAAGGATGTGATCTTGTTCTTGTTGAGATTAATAGTTAAATTCCCATCAGCTTCAGACAGAGTTAGGGAGGAATGTGAACAAAATCCAGAATGACTCCCTGCTCTGTCTACACATCTGTGGCTTTTTTTAGGAATTTGGGTTTTAGACAAATGATAGAGATAACTGGGAAGTGAAGGAGCTAGAAGGGAAACAGAAAACTGTTTTGTCTGGACCATAGGAATGCTGTTACAACATGTTCTTTAAATAATAAATTGACATTGTGAATTGAACTTAATTTTTTTTTTCGATGTCAGTTTGCAGTGACCAATTTGTTTGCATTTTCCTTCCTACAAACTGGATAGCTTGCATCAGAATACAAATATTCCTGTGCAAAACTGCTGCCCTCCCATACTGCATTGTAAGCAAGGAAACTTTTCACATAATTGACAAGCTTTGTTTATTTATCATTTCATTTCTCCAAACATATGTCAGGTGAATCATCAAAAACCAGAAACATCTGTTCCTGTTTTGCTGAGTAAATACATGAGTAAGTACAAAGAAGATGCTGCCAATCCCAAACTGTTCATAAGGGTTTTATGGTAAGGATAAGGAGAATCTTCTCAGGCTTCAGGACCTACCTGGTAGCCTGTGAAAGACAGTGAAGATGGCAGGGCACAAGGATTGGGATTTTGATACTTGGATCTGACTAGATTTATTTATGAAAGAACCCAGATACAAGACAAAGGTCAGCAAGGAGGATGATTTTATCCACAAAGAGTTACCCACCATGCCATAAAGCAGAACAATCCAGGTGCCAAGACCTGAGAGTGTCAAGGACATGAACATATTGGTGTAGGACTTATGACTCATGTCCAACAACAGTCTCCTTTGGAGCAATAGTGGGGAGGCTAGTGACATGGCTATAAGTGACCTCAGACACTTCTGTAAGCAGTTGAATTGCTCCTGGAGTGTTTAAACTTCCCCACTTCCTGCCTTCTAGCTGCTCTGGTGGCTGCTCAACCTGTAGCAGCAATGCAGGCGGGTGAAGCCACAGGCTGATTTTCTAGGGAATCACCCAATCCTGGAGAAATAAAATGCTTTTTCATCACTGTGGGCCAGAGGGACACAGAAGTGTCAGCCGTGTTCAAGTACAGGTTATAATTTTTGTTGCCAGAGAAGTGATTAGGGTAACTCTAAGCAAGCAGCAATTGTTTTTATGAACAGTTTATTTTTCATCTTTTGATTGTGGTTACTAACTAGGATGTTTACATGGCTGTGGTCTCATCAAAGCCAATAATAGATTTGCCATTGGCTCTGCTAAGAGTTTTGTGGCATCCACAAATGGAGAAACCTCTTCTAAGAAGGAACAAACCTAACTGAAGAGAATATATTACAAATACTCATAGATTTTATTTTTGAATATATGTTTAAGCACTGTATTTTCAGATTTTTAAAAAAATTCTTGGTCTGTCATACTTAAGCTGAGCTTCTTCATCTGAATGTCCCTCTGGAGATAGGACATCCCATCTTGATGCCTCTCACACCTCCTGCTCTCATCCATTAGGCTCAACAAGTCTGAAAAAGGCCTACAATAAGTCTCTAATACAATTACTGCAAGTACAGCAAGATTTATAGGGCTATCTAACTTGACCATTAAATAGGAAATTAGACTGTATATATCAGCTTCTGTAGTATTGGATTGCTTAGTTGTAACGCAGACAAATTAGAGAATCCTATGGGCAAATTCAGGATCATCTTGAGCTTGTTTTCGGTGCAGTTCCTAGAGGACTTTAGGACCCAGACAAATAGAGGCTCTTCATTTGTTTACCACTCAATGAATTGCACTTTGTGATGACTTCACTAGCTGCTTCAATTTGTTCTAACAGCCCCAGGGAGAAAAAATGACAGCATAATCAACTTCGGAAAGCTAGTTATTTGGATGAAAAAAGCAAGTAACATGAAGACATAATGAGTTTATTTTAAACAAAGAATCAAAAATACATATGGCTTGAATCTCTTTACCAGTGTGCCTTTGCTAGTATTTTCAATGTGTGGTACAAATAACCTGTGAGGCTGTCACAATTGTGAACTGGTTTTGTGTTGGTAATATTGTCACTTCCTGGGTCTGAGAGTACTTCCTTCTGATTGCTGGAAGGATCTTGAGGAAGTTTGGGGTCAAACACATGGGATGACTTCAATTGGCTGATTAAGCAAGCTATCATTGAGAATGACATTCCAGCCTGAGGTGGTTCCTCACACACAACACTTAACTAAATGTGTAATGTTAAGAGACTTGCTGCAGCTTATAAGCACAAAATGACCCAGTCAGGAAGTTGTGTCACACCTCCATTTTGTATAATTTGCTCCTAGAGTTTCCGTGATTTGTGACACTGTCTCAGATGAACACATTAGAATGCAAACTTCCTTTAATTATGCAAAACAAAACCAATACTATACTCCAGTGCTTCCAGAGGGATTTAACATCTAGCAATTGTAGACAATTCAAAAGGTCAAGTGGTTTATGCTATTTGTGTCAATATATCTGTGTTTATCAAAATAGGTAGATGAGCCTTGTACACATTTCTCCTTTCTGTTCTTCTCCCCTTTCTTCAGCCCCCTCTTTTCTGGTACCTCTTATCAATCACATGCCACTTAGATGACACTCAAAGCATTTTTGGAGCTGTTACAATAGGGAAAATAGATCTGGGATACACAATCTGAGTTAAAAAACAGTGACTATTGGCAAGAGCTTCTCTTTACTCTTCCCCCTTTTTACTACTGTTATTGTATTCTGATGCTATAATCCAAGGATTTCTGCTGAATGCCATACATTTCCAAGCTGGCTGCTAGGAACGTTTGATTTAGGCAATGTGCCTTATCTGTTTTTTGCTTATGTCAGCTAGTGGGGAAAATCCCACCCATACCAAATATTTAGAAGATATAATTATCTCCAATCTTTTCATTTGCATTGAACATCCTTTGGGACTCAGAAGAGCTGTGTGAATCAGGAAGAGGAAGAGCTGAGACTGGCTGGGACTGTACAGGGAACTGAGGAAACTGAACAGCGTGTGCTGTGTTGTGTCCTGATTTGGCTTTGGGATAGTAATTACTGACTTATTCTCTGAAACTTGGACAGGAACTTATGCACTATAACTTGCACTTATGTTAGCCAGGAGAATTTGAAATATCTAGGTAATGCCTCTGGACTAGCTTGCTATCTTATATATGCTGGTTTTAAGCCACTCAACTCTGCAAGAATAGCAAACTTCACTATTATGATTGAAATAGGGGTATTTTTTGGTGTTGTGAGATCAAAGCACTGACACAATTACAAGAACATTTCTGATTCTGTAAAATGCTTATGGGTATTTTTAAAGGAACGTTTATTTTTTCTCAGAAACGTAGAATATGATTTTCATTTCCACTGATTCAACTTTGTGTTGGTCCACTGGCAAAAACTTCACATGATCCTGAAGTATTTTATACATTACAGATTTACCACCCCAAGTGTCTGAAAGGAGATCACAGTAAGTGAGGATCTGACTCTGATTACTTACTGTTAAAACAGAAAGATTTTTCTTAACCAATTAAAAAATGTACATTGAAAGAAATATCTGAATTTCTGAGGAGTTTTTTAAATAGTAGTGATGTTGATCAGGTAATTACTTCAAATTCACTTGCTGTGGCACAGAACACACACTGTATAGAGTCAAGCCAGTAGTACCAGGCAGATACGGGTTAATGAAGCAATCCATCAAGACCAGACACTTGGTTTTCAGGTGATGTCTATTCTGATAATAGCTATTTAAGTCAAAGTGAATAACTGTGACAGTGGCACCCTGGAATTCCAGCCTTATTTCCATATCAAATCATTTTTGACAGGTGAAAGGGTAAGGCTACTTTTTCCCAGGTACACATATTCACAATGGACATTTGAGGTTTTGTTGGTGCTTTCTCTTTAATACCTGTGATCAAGATACTCTGAACCAGACTCTGCCTTCAGATACTTGTATGCAAATTTGTCATCATAAAACTTTGTCATTGTTTCTGGGAATGTGGCATTACCATACCCAGATTGCATCTTCAGGTGCAGCTTGGGCAATCTTTACAGCAACTTTCAAAAGTCCATTCAGAAAGTTTTGTATCAGATGAAGTGAGAGACATCAATGTCTCAAACCTACTTAGCTATGGTAATTTAGCTCTTTTTCACATCTTTTCGTTATTCTCCTTTGTAGCATCACAAGCACTAGATACTAATACGGCAATTTTAATAAGAGAAAAGAAAGGTTCATTTTTATCCAGTCATTCTCCTGTCTGTAGCAACCTGTGAGCAATACACGAAAATAAAGATTTTGAGAAAGTTCCTGACTGAGTGATCACCACCTTTGGAAATAGGCATAGAGAGTTTCCTATGAAGATGGAAATAACATCTATGAATATATTAATGTTTAATACTAAGTTTGGCTGAGACCTCTTCTATCATTAAATATCATCTCCTCGTAGCTCAAGATACCCAGTCTCATGCAAATGCACCTGTGAACTCTTCAGAGGGTAACTATCTAACAAACAGTTGGATCACCAAGAGTAAACCTGCAGCTTTTGGGGGACTGGAGATGCTCTTGAATACACCAAGTTCACATCATATAAGATTTATGTACAGTTTGCCTTTTGAGAATCATTCACAGTTTTGATCAGGAACTCCCTTATCCCACAACCTGAGGAGGTGCCCTAGCCACTAAATTTCAAGTAGTTCAGAAAGTTACATCTCCCCACCTTCCTCCTGGAGCTAAGCTACGTCAATAGAAGAAGTGCAGTGTCTCAGGACCAAATGACACCCTACGCAGTAGTTATGTCCACCTGACAGGGCACTGCTGTATAATGGCCACAGCTCCCTCATAATACATTGGATCCTTGACAGCCAAGGAAAAGCAGCAACACCAGAAAGCCCTTGATATCCCTAATTCTATGAAGCACTGGCAGTAAACTCCTGTCACTAAAGACTTGGCATGCTATGTCCTTACTTTTCTTCCTTTTGTTGTGAGTTTTGAGCTGATCCAGTATCCACTAAATTAATGGGAATCTTTCCATCAGCTTGGTTGGACATTTTATCAGGCACCATCTGACTGGAAAAACTGACATCACACTTCTAATAACACAAATATTATGAATAGTTTGTCTTTATGTGGTCCTTTTTGGCAGAAACTTGCGTGCAGTTTTAAACTACAGGAGTATCTTTTACCAACCACCGAAAAGCAACCACACATGGGGAAAAATGTGACTGCAATTAAACAGTACATAGCAAAGTTGTATTATGATAGCATGTCTTTCCAGTTCATGAAGCTCCAGGCAGCAGATGATATAATAACAACATAACAAAGTGGTGGTACAAAGTGAGGTGAAAGGCATGACCTACATTATTTTTGAAATCTAAATTACTTTCCTATGTTGGGCGTTTTTACTAGAAAAGGTCATTGAAAATTCTTTGCATTACTGTTTTTTCCTCCTGTATGAAATTTAATTTCTGAGCAAGTTAAGTTTCAATTGTTCTGTTAATCTTAGTATGGTGTTTTTCATTTTGTCCCTGCCTGCTTTTGAGAAGAAATAATAAGTGAAATGACTGATCAGTTTGTGTGCAGTCTACTGCACAATGGTACATTTTTCAGTAGACTATCTTTGAAATATTCCTTATAATTTGCAGTCAAAGGATGAAGAAATCTTTAAAGATTTCAAATTTTGAAACACATTCTGAATCATTTGCAGATGGGCTCAATATCCAAAATGAAATATATATTTTCTAAAGCAACTTGAACCCTTGGGAAATTCTAAGACTGGACAACTTAATGGAAAAAAAAGTCTGCTCTTTTCTCCCTCTTTCAGGCAGTTATGTTCCAGCACAGTAGCAATAAACTGTTAGATTATGTGCACCTGTCAGTGTATGCTTATTTGCTTGCTACATTCCCTCGATTTTAACAATTGTTAGTGCATTTCCTAGAAGTACTGTACAGCGATAATGAGCTGCTGATTTGAGCTTACACTGGAGAAAATGAAGAGTTGTTTCCAAAAAGCTAAAGCAAGACAGACTAAAGCACTGAGCAATTGTAAACTGTCCAGGTCATCCATGTGTTTGAATAGCTGAGTGCAAGTACATGAGGTCTGCATTATGAAGTCCTTTCAGCCATGGGATACCTATAAAGAGCACTGAGAGGCTGGAAAGAATTTCTGGAAGGGATTTTCACTTCCAGAATGAAAGCAGTGGGATTCAGTTTCAGAGAATATATTCCAACAGAAGTTAATCCTGGCCTAAATACGTGCAATGCAAATGACGTGCTCAAGTATAGAACAAAAACAAAAGCATTGGCGAAGTTAAAGCATTTAGAGGTGAGAGGGGTTGTGTCAGTGTTAGATTAGTTTGCTGCAGGCTACTTGCCTCATGCCTTGCAATGATACTTGTACTTGATTAAAATGTATTTCCACAAGGCAATCAATGTTATTAATAATGATATTATGAATCCAGCATTAAGGATCAAAACCAAGCAGATAGGATGTAAGTCAGCTGCAGTAAAGGGTCGTGAAAATTGTCTGCACTTAGGCACTAATGAAAATCAGAAAAATGACATTTTCCATCAACTCTGAGCTTTGTGTAAGATCATGCAGGACAGCAATTTCATTGCTCTCTGTCTTCATGAGGATATGGATTTCTTATATCTCTCTTATTAGATTTTACATTCAGACTGATTTTTGTTTGGATAAACTGGTTTTCAGTATTAAATATGAACTTGTCATCTGAATTTTCACTCCAAGTGATCAGGATTTTGTCTTATTTGATTCTGCAGTGCTCCTGCTAGATAAACTCTGCGTCAAAGTTTCCTTGAACTCAGTGACAGTATGATCAAGGTTTTCACAAATCTAATCAAAACATTTGCAACATGAGAACAGATCTTCATGTTACAATGGTGACTTTAGCGGTCTGCTCTTTTGCCCCCTTTATACCTCAGTTTCTCCTCTGCTAATCACTAGCATTTCTAAGCCAGAGGGTAGCTTAGATATATGGCTGCTGTAGGAGTCCATGGAACCAATTACTTTTACTTGAACCTAGATGAACTCCAGTTTCTTCCCCACTCTCAGAATTTTCATACTTTAGGCAATGCTCCCTATTACTGAGGTATCTATACCAAAACATTCAGAGCAGAGTCCACCATTCCTTCCTTCACTGCAGACCTGAGATCATCCTTATCTTTCCTAACAACCTTAGCATGAACCAAGTGTTTCCTGTTAGTTTTACACTGACTCCCTTTTCAGGATTGCTAGGCTAAATCTGGCCCAGTGCCAGTACAAGGCTCCCTTCAAAGCCATGGTCACTTGGTTACACGGGGCAAAACTTTATTAAAATGATCATAATTAGTGGTTTGTAATTTCAGATAAGAAATGTGCATCTATAGAGTCCCAAGAGAGCATCAATTTCCTTGTTTTTTCACATAAAATTCAGGATATTACACATTAATATAAATATTTCAAGCAGGCTTACATAATTTATGTAGAATTAGCATGTAAGTGATTCCTGCTATAACGGTGAAAAAAACCCTACCATATTATTGTAGAAGTTATAACTTGTCCTGTTTTCTTTTCATTAAGCCAATTAAATACGAGTTACCACAGGAACTTAGACTCCTCATCATTAACATGAATTTTTGCTGGCTATTTTTTGTACTTTTAGATATTACTCTGAGGAAATAAATGAGGAATAAATACATTGCCCACTGAACTTCCTGTGTTTTACTTTTCTCATTTCCAAAAATGGGAAACAATTTCTTCTCTTTTAGAAGATTGACAAGAAAGTTAAAGGCCTAAAGCCATTCTGTTCAGGCTGTAATCATTGCTGCCAACCTACTGCTGGAGGTCCCAGTTTGGGATGGCTTCACCTTCGAAGAAGAAATTCTTCAGAGCTGGGAAAGTTATGAGGTATGCCATTCACTGCTTATTGCTTCACACTCCACCACCATTATGCTTCAACCCTTTTGGACAGCAGAATTGCTGTCCATGCCAAAGTATGTTATCTTTGTGGTAACAGCCAGAGATCTGGACTGGCTTTTCTATTAATGAATATTTCAAGTCCAGTGCTACAAACCTGCATTCAGTGATGTCAGTCTCTAAACCATTTCCTTTCCTATGGGTGTTCAGAACATATCCAACTTTTTTTTTTTTTTTTTTTGTCCCTTCCCTTAAAGTTAATATTTTAAAAATAAATTCTTAGGGAAATTGGACCTTCGGGATTAGACACAGAGCAAGGGCCATTGGCTGCAAGTCTGCAAATAAAAGCAAAAGCTGATATTGCCTTGGATAAAAGTTGGGCCTTTTCTATGACACTTATAGAACTGCAGGTCAGCCAACATCTCTCTGACTGAACTGAGCTAACAGACACGTAAATGCTACACTAGGCCACGGAGGCAACATTTTAATGTGTTTAAGAATATTTATGTAAGCTTGGATTCTTTTTATTAATTCTCCGTATCTTTTTGCCTCTTCCTTCATATTTGATGACATTGACTTGGTCTGCTTGGAATCAATAAATGCAGAAACCCTGGCTAACAGGAATGCTGTAGGTTTGAACAAAGTTGTCCTAAAGCTGATGATTTGCATGACTGAGAAGAGACAGCGTTTCTGGGGTGCACTACTTATCATGATTTACACTTGACAAGTGAATTGTAGATCGAATAACAGCAATAATTCCCTGCAACCTGTTAAACTGTGAATAGAAGCCCACAGATAAACAGGTGGCAAACTATAAGGTTAGGTTGTTCAAAGTCAGCCTGTATGACAAGTTGCATTAAACACTGTGTTGAGAACAGTCTTACATTGCTGTAGGAAGGAACTAAATGAACAAACCTTCTCCAGTTTCTGAGTTCATGACTCAACTGTCTTCTTCAGTTTATATGATCAGAATTATTGCTTTGTCTGTTAGGAAAGTCACTAGAAAGTCCCTTTTGCTAGTTTGCTCTTTGCTAACTGCTCCCAGGAAGATCAGCTCCTGCAGTAACAGAATTTCTCCTAAGATTAATGGGGAGAGCAAGTTCACTGTGCAATATGTGGTCATCTATGATAATAAACTGTGCTTCATAAATCAAGCCATTCTGCTCAATTTATAGGATGATCTTTACTTAAAGAACAAAAGAGAAAAGAGAAAAAAAAGTAGAAGTTGGGCAAATAAATCTCAAAGACTCCTGTTATTCCCAGATTTAGACTGCTGTACAGAGGAATTCTGCATGAGATACAGTACAGCTTATGTGGGTAGAAAATCTACGCTCTTTAAGTACATCATTTTTTCTCCTAAGTAAAGTTTTTTTGTGACATCCTCATGGATGTTGCAGAGATTTACCCCTAACTGCATGGAAGAGGGAGAATACAAAAGTTGTATGTAAAACTGAATCTTAATTTATTCACAGTTATTCAATGAAGTTTCTAAGTGGTGATCTTGAAACAAAAAAACAGTCTGGGGCCTACTTCAGCTCAATTCTATGACTAATGAGGTGGAGGGACCCATAGATACCTGTCTCGAGATAAGGGGAAGAGGGGTAGGGAAAAGGTAAGGAGATGGGTCTAAAAACAAAACAGTGACAACGAGCTAAGGGAGAAATGCAGTATACTAAATATGATAGCAGAATGCAAGATAACACAATATAATACAATATAATTGGAACTGAAGCTAATAAATCAAGTGAAAGAGAGTGACTAAAACCAAAGGCCTTACTCCAGTGCTGAAAGCGAGATGGCTTGGGAGCACACAAACTGTAGAGACAAGCAGTAAAAGAAGGGACAACCTCATGACTCCCAAGCAGTTTTATCTTTCCCTCTGATCAGAAAATGAAAATGGAACAGTGAAATCTTCTGGGATTTGTAATTCTTCTTCACTTCAGGAAACTGGGTACCTGGAAATATCAACAATCCATGGAACTGGAGCATTAACTATTTAACCCCTAGTGCACTACATGATGTTATGATAAAGAATACCAATAGCAAAAGACCATAATACCATGACACAGTTCTATGAAGTATTGTTCAAAATGAAAGTAACATGGAGCTTTTCCAGATCTTTTCTCTAATTTACCCTCCAGCCTTCTCATGAAAAAGCAAGATGGGGAAGCAGAAAAATTATATTAGGTACAGCAAAGGTTGCCTCCACCACCAAAGACAAAAAATGTTTTAACATTGAATAAATTTTCACCTAATTTGAACGAAGAACTGTAAGTTCCTATGTACAATGTTAGGAAAGAAAAAAACACAACTTCCATCAATGTACTTTCAAAGAAAATATTTTCAAATATATTACGTTGTAGTGCAGAAATCATCAGGAGAATAGCTAGTTTATTAGTAGTAATGATAGAAATACTTGATTATAAAATAATGCTGTACATTTCAAGATTAATGTGTTTATCTGAATTGTGTTTTAGGCAATGAGAACAGGGGAATCTCCTGAGTCTTTTTTGGTTTGTTTGTTTGTTTGTTTTTCCATGCAGTTGTTTAAAACAATAGTTTTAGCCAGTGATTGTATGCTATCTGATATCTGCCATCTGATATAGAAGGTATTGTAAGCATTTTTTTCTGGCTAAGGCAAAGCTGAGTAGTTTGCAATGTACTCTTCTTGAAGGCTAACCTCCCACTGCCTCCTACAACCTTTCTCCTGACATGTGAGATTTGATTAGAAAAGAAATATCATTTATTCTACATTCTGCAAATTGTTGCTGTTGAACATTGGGAATGGAAAAACTACTTTTCTTCAGTAGTTTCAACTGTAATATTATGCTGTCACCATGAAAGCATTAGTTTGGGATTGAATTCTACAGTGCTATATTCAGATTTTTCCATCTTCTGTCGGGAACTGTAATCAGTCACTCCAATTACACTAGTGGCTCCGTTGTCTTAAAGTCCATGAAATATTTCTATAGTCAGTGAAAATTTATTTTGGTTAATGCCAACCTTGATGGTGTGGGAAGATCAGTGTGAGCAAAAAGAGAAGGTTATGACTGAGGAGATGCACACTACCTTGTATACTAAAAGTTTTGCTACAGTAGGGAATATAAAATGGGGTAAAGTTCTAATGATAGACAAGTGTGTTAGAGCAGATTGTTGCATCTGATAAATTTCAAAAAAATAGAATTTATGACAATAGAGAACTAAACCTCAACTCTAATTCTGACTACTTTCCAAAGCAGAAATAGTTGAAGGTTTTTTTTTTTTTTGTCTATTGAAAATCCTCTTTTCTTGGAGAAACAAAGTATTTTCACAGAATCACAGTTACAGAATTGTAGGGGTTGGAAGGGACTTCTAGAGATCATCAAGTCCAACCCACCTGCCAAAGCAGCTCCCTGGACCAGATTGCACAAGTAGGCGTTTGCGTGGGTCTTGAATGTGTCCAGAGAAGACTCCACAACCTCTCTAGGCAGCATGTTCTAGTGGTCCAACACCCTTACTATGAAGTTCTTATACACATTTGTGCGGAACTTCCTATGTTTCAGTTTGTGGCTATTTCCCCTTGTTCTGTTGCCATGCACCACTGAGAAGAGTCTAGCCTCATTCTTTTGCCTCCCACACCTTAGGTATTAATAGACACTGATAAGATCCCCTCTGAACCTTCTTTTCAGAAGACCCAGGTTGCTCAGCCTTTCCATGTAAGAGAGGTACTCCAGGCCCTACTGTCAATATCGGGTTTTTTTTACTCTTTTTTTTTTTTAAATTCAGTTTTCTGTCAAAAAAATTGGAAGCAAACATTTGCTTGGAGGCTTGGTGTCACAATTGGGATGAACTACGTGCTACTGAGGCTGAGTTCTTGGCCTGGGGTCATCAGATCTTTCAGTTGGTAATTAGTTGTTTTCACTTTAATTGTTTTTATGGCCTTACTACTACACTTTGTTTAAAAAACATGTAGGGAAGATTTTCCAGCAACCTCTGTCATGTTGCACTGAAGAGTTATCCCCATGAAATTCAGTCAGCCAGTAGCACCGAGGATATAAGCTCT
Organism: Odontophorus gujanensis; assembly: GCA_013399175.1. Classification (NCBI taxonomy): domain Eukaryota; kingdom Metazoa; phylum Chordata; class Aves; order Galliformes; family Odontophoridae; genus Odontophorus; species Odontophorus gujanensis. The sequence goes on from VXAB01000200.1 coordinate 167,953, forward strand.
GACAAAGTCCTTAAAATTATCACGGTATTTCCCTTTTTTAGAGTTAACACAGTATTTTTGCTTTTTCCATAGCTATGTATCCTGAATGCTTCTCAATCAATCAACCAGCAACTTAACGCTTGTTTTACAATCTGAGTTTTTTCTAACAAAGAAAAAAATAATAATTCAGCCTTGATTCCATAATGTCATTATCAAATCTCTCACTCATTTTGATGTTATTAGGTATCCTGAATATTTCTTACTTATGTCCTGCATAAGCTAATACACCAGACACTTGTTGGTGGCTTTAAAATTAATTTAGATAAGTCTCATTCTGCTATGCAGGTTTTACCTTCCTTCTTCCCGTGCTGGGTTTGCCCTACTTTTTACAGGGATACAATAAGAATACTTCTCTGCAACAGATGTTTATAATATGCTCAGTAAATAATGGATTTCCATTGTTTACTCAAAGTAAAAAAAGACTTCGCAGAACTACCGCTCTTCATGGCTGGCGTCAGCCTTCCCACACAGAGAGTCTCCCAGCTTCCGGGAAGAAGCCCGAGGCATCCTCCTCTCTCGTAAAATGTTTCTGGCAGAAGCATTTTAAGAAAGCTCAGCTAAGAGAAACGTGCAAAGTGAAGCATTTCAAAGGGGGAGGAAGATTGAATAGGGGGTGAAAACAGAGCCCTGCAGGAAAATACTTCAATCTGTCTAGTGATGTTAGTTGATAAGGCACTTGGTGTCCACTAAATGGCCGCTCCCACACATAGAATTTATCTTGAGAAGTAGTAAACATTTATATGAAGTTAAAGACGTGCTTTTACAGTTCTGCTCCAGGGATTCTGCTCTGTTTGCTTTGTACTGATGTATCAAAGAGATAGCCTATGTCAGAAAAAGTTTACAGTATAAAAGATGCAAAGAGATAAAGGGTGGTTTCATTACTTTGAACTTATTTTCTTTCAAATTCTGGGGAAGAAACTGCTGCACAGGAGAAGCTAGTCTGGAAATTGGGGTTCACCACTCTTTCTCTAGTTTTGTTGTCTTTTAAGTGCCTTCCATTTATCACTATGCACAAATTTTTGCAGCATGTTTTCTTAATGGAACTGATAGTTTGAGTTACACTGGTCAATCTGGAAAAAATTAGTTACAATTTCCACACCCGTTTTATAAAAACATTTGTATCTGAAAGCTAGTTTTTTATTTCTAGTAACTACAAGGGCATGGCTGTAATGATACCAAGCGTGATTATCATTTAATTTCAAAAACTCTGGCTACAGGAGTAGAATTTACAGCCTTGTCTGTGACAGTGCAGCAAGCAGGGAGCTTACACATGGAAAGATCAGACACAAAGTACTAGAGCGTGGGTGAGGAAATGTCATCACTTCTACTTTTGCAGTACTAGTAGTGATAGTAGTGGTACTAGTGGTTAAAGCACTCATTTGAAAGATAGAGATGCATGCAAGGTTTTCAAGGCAGAGGGGAACAGGGTCTGCTTCCACATCCTCAGAGAAGGTCCATGGCAAGAAAAGTGTCTCTCATTCGAGACTAGGCACTGTCAAGATATGAGACAGCTCACAAGGCTGGAACAAGTGGGAGAAGCATAACTGTCACACAGATATCTTGAGAGAGATCTCTATGGGTTTTATTCAATGACATTTTAACGTAAAATACACAAATACATTCTGTAAGAGTTTAAGTATCAAGCAAATGCGAACATGCTCCCTTTCATATTGGGCAAGTTTCTTTCTAAGTTCTACCACAATCTTAGTCTCAGCTTTTCCTTCTTTTGGATATTACTGGCATCAGTGTGGTGATCTCACATATTCTTTCAATAATATCCCACTTACTAACACCATAAAGAAGCATTGCCTCCGTTAATAAAAAGGGCCAATCATATATGCTCTATCTTTTAAGCAATTTAGCAAGCAAGAAGACACAAGCAGTGACAGAACTATTGTGAGAGGCCATATATGAAACATTACATAAATTTGGCACCACATCTGAATCTTTTCCTAATCTCTTTTTAACATTAACTTATATGAAATCCATATTCCTTTTTCAAGATACAATTCACACAGCAATGGAAGCAGTGCCAGTGCCCTACAGTCACTTTGCAAGTTGTCCCTCTTTAACAATGCCTTTTTCTTTTCTTCTCCTGCCATAGCCTTTTTCCCAGAAAATGCTTGCCTAAGCTTTTTCTCTGCAACCAGCTGCAGTGTCTTAAGGAGAGGAAAGCGATCTCTGAGTGACAGAGACCCACACTATTCAATGTCATAGTATTAGTAGATAGCATTTTAAGCCCAGAACAGAAACTGATTAGAAATCAGTGCAAGTTAGTGCGGAATGCTGGCCTAGTATGCTTTTTTTTTCCTGAAGAAAACTACTTAAGTCAGATAAATTCCACACTAATTAGAGTGCCTGTATTGTCCCAACAAGTTCATTGCCACAGGAGCTCCCACAGCTTTCCTTGAAATAACAGCATCGCCAAGAGCTGGAAAAGGAGAATCAGGAATACTGCTCCCAGGTGAGTCTTGTCCAGGGGAGCAGGATGAGTCACTGGGCCATGAGGTAGTTCTCACATGTCTCTTTGAAATAATCAGCACACAGGCAATTTGGGAATCCTTAATGCATATTTGACAGCACATTTGTGTGTGTCAGGGAGCTATGAAGATCCCTTACAGAGCTTAACTGGAGGTCTTCCAAAAGACTATTGTAAACCATCTCACACTCAGATACTATCCCAGAAAGCCACAGATTGAGGAACACTGAAGAGTTGAGTTGGAGATATAATTTAGATGAATCAAGACACTATCTGATTATTAGAAGCAGCCACAATTTTGAGCTGTCTTCTTCAGAAATGCGCCACTGCAAAAATATGTTAAATTCAACTACATTTCAATAATCAAATAAAAATAGACTTCCTGCATTTTCCAAATTATCTTTGAAGTGCTCAAAAATTTTTGGTTCCTCATTTACGTATGTTTTTGCTTTCTGCTGTGAAGTCACTATATCTAAACGAACTGCTAAATTGAATTTCAAGAATTTTACCTCATGCTATAATGCAACATTCAAGCATTACTAGAGGGAAACACTATTAGCAAAAACTGCAGAATTACAGAAAAAAATCCTTTTCTCAATGAAATACATTTCAGTGACTTGGTAAGTTTCAGTGTGTTGGCTTTTCATCCCAGAATGAAAACAAATGTCGTGTGAGTGTGGATTCGTATGAAATGAGAGTGTCATTCTGGACTGGCTCTTTAGTTTGCAGTTTCAAATGGCTCTTATACTGGGAATACATTGGGAGGTCAATGAGAACATCCCTCTGTCAGAGTGTAACTAGTGAAGCCTCTGATTTTGAACACGTCAGCGTGGTCAGCTAGCCAGCTGACAAGCAGAACAAGTAAACAGTTGCTTTCTGAAAGGAGAGAGAGGATTAAAGAAAATGGATGTAAGCACAGTGTTGAAGCATCCTGAGTCAGCAAGTGAGGTGAGGAAGCTTGTGCCTATTTGAGAGCCACATCTGCCTGCAGAAGTGCTGACCTGACTCGTGCTGGGGTTTGGTGACTACTGGTCAAACACTCACAGAGCTTGGGGACAATAGCTGGGTGCACTTTGTAGATACTCTGAACCCACAGTGTCCCTGCTGACGCAGAGCACTTTTAGATATGAGTGGTAAGAAATGAGCAGCTGGAAGCACTGATTATGGCTCTTGACAGTGTTGTCTAAGTTGAACTGCTGCTGATATCATCACCTGCCAGCAGACCTGAGTGGTGTCTCAGAGTTGCCACTGTCAGGGCTGCTGAGAAGAGTCTGCACAGGTAGTCCCTGGGAAAATACCAATGAAAAAAGAAATGAGAGGTTAAAATAACAAGGTAGAGTCTTTCCAGGAGCTAAACCAGAGTATCTGAGTGCACTGAGAGTTGCAGCTGAATTAACTGTACAAGAAAAATGACCAAGTCATGATATATCTCTGCAGGCTGCCTAGTGAGCAATTGTCCTTGGGGTATTGCTACCATCAGTGGAAAGTGCAAGACCACACTGGGGATGACGTGCAGGTCAAGGCAGGGAGCTGTGTGTTCTCTGCTCTCTTATGAAAGCTCACAGACTTCTTTCCAGCTCAGGAATTCTCAGAAATGTTCCATATACCAGCTCACATGCACTTTGACTCCTTAATCCTAAAACCAACAGTTCTTTATTACTGTCTATCAAAAAAGAGCGGCTCACCTGTGCACTCATTTATGTTGTTTTCCTCTCTCTTCCAAAACATTTCATACTTCAGATTCTGAAGGAAAAGGAAAACACTTTTATCTCAGAGCCACTGCCTTATTTGCTTCATAGGCAAACTAAAATAACTCCTGAGGAGAGACATAGAACACACTTGTGCCATGTCTATCAAAATGTCCTACCTATTCTATCTATTTCCCTTCCCCTTCAGCTTACATATGTGGTGAAGGTTTAATCAAGTTATCTTAATTCTGTTACTCACAGACTACAAGTACATGGCACCTTATAGAATCTCCTACCTGAAACAGCTACAAAGAAAGAAAGAAAGAAAGAAAGAAAGAAAGAAAGAAAGAAAGAAAGAAAGAAAGAAAGAAAGAAAGAAAGAAAGAAAGAAAGAAAGAAAGAAAGAAAGAAAGAAAGAAAGAAAGAAAGAAAGAAAGAAAGAAAGAAAGAGAGAGAGAGAANTGGGGATGAGCTCTCAGAGCAGCCCTGTGGTTTTTCATTGCCATCTCCTCCTTTGTCAAAGCGAAAAGAGCGCACAGGGAAGGTCCGACTTGATAAATCTCCCCATTTTGAAAGCAGATGTTCAGAAATGATCAGGAACGTCCCATTCTGCTGATTTGTGACTGTGCAAAATGAGGGAGTGCTGGTGCAAAAGGTGTTTTTGGCTGGGAAATGTAAGTTTGCACTGCAACATTTAAGGACCGAGATGACAGAGGACCCACTGCTCCATGGTGAGCTGTCCCACTTCCCTTCCCTTCCCTTCCCTTCCCTTCCCTTCCCTTCCCTTCCCTTCCTTCCCTTCCCTTCTCTTTCCTCTTTTCTCAACTAATTATTATTTTCTTTTTATTTTCTTATTCATAAACCAAGAACTTTTTATCTGGATGCTTAACATTACTTTAATTACAAACTGTTGGACTCTTTCTTCTTGTGGCACAGAAAAACTTTCTCAGGAAGTCCTGCTGCTGTGGTAGCAGAAGTTTCCTAGAAAAACACAGACAGTGCTGTATCACACACACAGTCACGGGATGCTCAGGTTAGCAGAGCCCTCTGGGTTCCTCTGACCTTATCCCTGACCAAGCAGGGTGCCTAGGACAATGTCCAGGCAGCTTTTGAAGTTCTTCAAGAAGGAGATTCCACAGTCTCTCTGGGTAACCTGTGCCAGTGCTCCATCGCTTGCACAGACAAGTGTAGTTCCCCCTCCCCTGCTCTTGAGTCACTGAGTAGTCTTTTTCTTTTCACAGTAAATATTCAAGGGAAAAATCTTTTCCAACCTCACACTCACAGTAGTTCTTCAAGAGTGGCTGTGGAGAAGGAATCTTACTGTTTGTAAAAAAGATCATAAAAAAACAACTTGCTTTGATACTACTTCTACTGAGGCTGTGAAACGAGTTACAGAAAATACCACACTACAGCCTGTGTCCATGAGGCTCAGAAGAATGAGATAAGACCAGCTGCCTGAGATTTTTGCAACATCTTGAAATTAACTGAAAGATCCAGTGTTTGTCTGAGTGAAAGGGGCTGTGAAGGAAACCAAAAACTGTGGTGGGAGGAAGGAGGTTGAGAGATTGCTGAAGGGCTTCAGACAATGGTCTGTGGCCTAGTTTTCTTCTCTCAATTGCAGTAGTTACTTGTACAGACACTTACTGTTGGCCTGAATGTGGCCATAGTAGGATGATACTCAGAATATTTCAAAGTTATCCTTGCACAGTGTCTCCCTACAGAGTTTTCCAAAGAACCCATAAGATGAACATATCACCCAAGATCCGTGGAAGTTCTACAACTGGGGAATTCAGACAGGCTCAGGGCATCAGAAACATTAGGTACATGCCACTACAAATGACCTCCTGACTTCCCTGCTCTATGCTTTTACCTTTATGCAAGTCACCTTCCTCTCATTCCTGTAGTCCCAACTAATTTCTCTGCATTCTGTTTTTCAGATGCTGTGCTGCAAACAACTCAGAAGTAGGTACAGAAGGTTATATTGAAACGAGAAGCAAACTTCTCCCAGAGCAGGTAAAGCATTGGCACCTGACATTTCAGGCGCTCTTAGCCCTATCCGATTACTGTTTGCCACCTAAGTGAGATGACACCTGCCTATGTGACAGCTTTTCCTCACCGTGCAGTTTACCTGGGCTGTGCCTGGCTGACTTTGCTGTGCAGCAGGGTGCAGTAAGCCTCGTTTTGCCAAGAGCCTTGCAGAAAGGCTCTTGTTCGATGTTGTCCCTGGCTGTGTTCCCTGGCTGTATAGTCTGGTGGGATGTTCTCAGCAAAACCACCAATCCCCAGGCACTGTCCCACTTAAAACCCTGCAGAGGACATGTGTCAGAGCACGGGGAAATAGCACTGGACCCCTGACAGTACTTGAGGATTTTCACTTGAGTTGTAGGAATGCAAAGTAACGCTTGGAAAATCCAGTCAGGGTGCCAGGTCAGGTCTCTTCTATCTCTTTAGTATTTATAACAGTAATGTGAACCATCATGGGGCTCATTTATATATGAATTTCAGAAGGCAGCTTGCAACTCAGCTCTGCCATAGATGTCTGTGGCTTTATAAGACATTATTCTAAAGATCTTCGTTTCTCTCAACATGAGGCAAACCATTATGAAACAGATTATTTCTGTGCAGAGAACCAGAAAGCACTGTGTTTTGAGCCAGTTCTGTAAAGTAATTGGGTCTGTTTTGTGTGTCTTTACCTTAATAGGTAACATTTCATTTCTCATTTTTGGAGACAGGAAAGGAGAAGAAGGAAGGGAGAAAATGAGCTGCCTCTGTAATTTACCTCCCCCGACAAAGCTAGAAGTGTCTAATTATTTATCAGCAAATGAAAGAAGTCTAAAGGAATGAGGTAAAGACTTTATCATCTTGGCTGGCTAGCACATCCAATCACATCTTTCACTATATAAAAGTGGAAAAACAAGCTCAGGTCCAAGCTGAACAGTAAGCCCCGAGGCAATCTGGTTTATGCAGGCTGTTGCAAGTATACTTTTAAGGTTGCACCCAGCAGCTCCTCTGCAAGGCATGAGTGCCCAGCCCTGCCCTCACTCTAAGGCAACAGGGAGACCAAAGGACAGATATTCCACTTGGCTTGCTATAATCATAAGTATATAAATACAGGATCACATGCAAAGCAAGCACCTCTGCAGATGAAGATTAAGTGATAAGTATGAGAGAAAGAATAACAGCAAGCTATTAGGCAGCCCGTGGAAGACAAATGGACTCAGTGCTCCAGCTGCATACCTACTGGTGCTTGCTTGTGGAACACTGGCACAGCATTAGCTGACTCTGCACATCCCATCCAATACGTTTTCAGCACTGACAACTGACAGCCTGCAACCCTTGGGGTTTCTAAATAACCACTTACAACTTCACTTACTCTTTAATGAACATTCATCTTCCATGCCTGGGCATTTCTTTTGTTACTCACCCATAACCTCATTTCAGTGCTTCTTTCCATGCTCTATCTGTCTTGTTCTGGAGAGGTGTCATGGTTAACAAACTACAGTGTGTCTACTGCAAGTCAGAATTATGTTAGTAGGTTATGATGGGCAGTGCTGATTTTCATGTAGAAAGAGACAGCATATAACTAATATATCTAACTAAATACATCCAATTTTAAATCCATTGACAGCAAAAAAAAAAAACAAAAACCAAAAAACAAACAAAAAAAACCCACAAAAAGATAAATCTATATATTGAGTACATTTTGAGTTAAATTTATGGCTGGCATTATGTGAGTAGTAATAAAAGATACAAGATGTTTTATTTGCTCACTGACTCTTCTGCACAGAAGCTAGCCACAGCTCCACTTGTAAGTATTGAAAACGTTGCTTCCCACCACCTTTCATTTTCCAAAGAGGATAAAGATGAGCGTGTAGTCATGGCTTGCATCCCCTGCTGATCCAGCCAAGAGAAATGAAGAATAGCAAGGAGACACTACTAAATTTGGCTTAGATGCATGAAACACAAGCCAGACACTGAAGGTATGATGCAGGCACGTTCAAGCTCATACCCTTTGCACCAGATCCAGAACCAGACATGCCAGGTCTTTCACTATGCAGAAAACAAGCTGAAAAGTCATTTCAGCCAAGTGCTGGCACAGGGCGTACTCTAACTAATGAATCCTACTAGACTGGGATGCATAATGCATGGAACTTACTGGATTGGATCTACAGTATACTGAATTTCAGAGCATGAGTAAGTCCTGAGTAGACTGAACTAAGAAGTATTGTCTCAAGGCTACGTTCAAGCTTCTAATGTTCGACTAGACAGCATCATTGATTAATATCTAATCCAGTGTTTTTGCAAAAGAGCATTATTTCAAAATGACTTTTTTTTTTTTTAATGATTAAACACATTAAAAGAAAACAACATACAAATGCGTCTGGATCTTATCATTTCAGTATATATAAGCTTGCAGTTTTTGTGAAGTAAATTTACATGTCTGCTACTCAACACTCATACCACTATGGCTTGGAGCAGAATTTGTCTCTAAATTAGACTGGAACTCTTTAGGGTATGGCTATGTTGTAACTAGTTCTGCTGACTTTAGAGTTGGCCTTATGCTTCATTATTCCTAAAGGCTTCCTCAGAAGTTTCCAGCTCAGTTTTCATATAAGGGAAAGCCAGGAGGTTTTAGGCACCCCGCTGAAAAAATCAAAATAAGTGAATTCTCAAGTGAAACACATATACACACACATGCAGTCCAACACCAACAGAAAAAAACCCACAACCATTCAGCATGGCTATTCTTTATTATCATGTGATTTTAGATCATATAACTTGGTGGGTGCTGTGGGTGAGGTTTCAGTTCTTGGTTTGGCACTGGTGTGCTCTGTGTTCCTCTTTGCCCAGCATTAATCACATATTCAGATGTAGTAATAAGCAAAAAGAAAAAGAGAAAAAAAATAAATAAAAACCAACACAGAAGCATTTGAAAAAACAATAGCATAGCAACTCCTCTCCTTAATGGTGTTCTTCTATCCTAGCACACCTGAATAGCAGATGTTATTACAGGAAGCTTATATAATGATCTGCAATGGAGCAAGGTGGTGAAAGGCCAGTCCTGTGATGTAAAGAGAGAGTAGGTTTGTAATAAATTGCTTCCTAAAAGAAATGAGAGACTGGCTGGTTGAAGGGCAGGGTTTATCTCAGAAAAACTGCCATCCTTCCTCTCAGTCATAGACAAGACACGCCAGGCTAAATAGCCGAAATGAAAGAGCCGTTTGTCTGTAGCTTCTCAAGGCAGTTCTCTCCAGCTTGTGATATGCTGATAACAGCTGCAGTGAAGTCTTGCCATGCTATCATACTGCTTTTTCTGGGTTCATGTAGCACAGCAGTTTTGAGCGTGCTTGAGCTGACAGTGTTCTTGATGACTAAATTTGTCATTTGAAAGAACAGAGCGTAGAGTGTCTTTAGAGATCTCCCTAGGATTTTGTTTTCCTCCTGCAGAACATCATTTTTGGCCAAGGGCTGATTCTAGGCTATATTCATTAATGGTGATAATTTGCATTCAGTTCTTGTGGCTACATTTTTTCCTATAATAAGCCAAACCAAAATACTTTTGGAAAATTTGGACTTAAATCTGCATATTCCATTTTTCGCTTCTCTTTAGTTTGTTTTCTTTCTAACCACTGAAGTGTCTGTTTGTTTTCCTGCCTTAAAATACAGAAGCAATAAGTAAACTTACTGTTCCTAGATGCCCCTTAAAAGCTCCAAATGGCACAAACTTATACAACAGCAAATGTCTCATAAATGCAACCAGAAGGCAAGCATCTCTCCTGCACTACTCCACTATTATGCTACTGCAAGCCTGTTTGTGCAGTGGATTCTATGTAGTAGAAAACTGAAGCAGTATGGTGAGTGAGTCAGGACCAGTGGTTTGATTCATTTGCAAATATGAAATCCTTAGGTATTGTTTCACAAGTTTCTGCTGTGTTTTTGAGGGAAAATATTTTCCATGCAACATTTAATATGGTATCCCTGCACCAAAGAAATGTCTGTTAATTTCAACAGACACAACCTCTGAAATATCAATGCTCTGGATAAAAAGCAAAGGCTGAATAAAATTAACATCGTTTCTCTCTTGAAATATCCTTCCTTAGTCACATATATCTTCTATACATACACAGAATAAATTCCAATATTTTACTAATAATGGAAAATGTTGCAATTTTACCTGGGTCATTGAAGTAAGATATCTATAAAAAGGAATCCAGGAAAGTGCTGCTGTTGCTGAATTTACCTTTTCACAACTTTATCGGATGTGTCTATTGAATGATTACTAGCGCATTCCCTTTCCTTGTCTGATTGCTATTTGCTATCAGCTTTCACTATTTCTTTACTTTCCTTCCTCATTTCTCTACTGTCCCTGTCTTTTTATCCTTTGGGATCATATCTCTGTGGTTTTAGTTGTATTTTGCATTTTCCATTGCAGTATCTCATGCTCTCCCATCAAACCAAATGCAGAGCCCACACTACAGTTATCCTGCTCTCTGTTGGTGAGATCTCTCTTCTCTCTGTCACCAACCATGGCTTCTCTCCAACCTTCCATTCTTCGGTCCTTATATCTGATACCCTTTACATCTGCATCACATTCATCACCTTCATGTCTATGTTGAATTGTTTCTTGAGAGCCAGCTTCATTTCAGCTGTGATCTGGAACCTCTGAACTCATTGTGACCTGTTCCCTTCTGCTGCTGGCTCTGCTGAACACCTAGACCCACCTGACAGTCTTTCTGCTGCTCATTTCTTCACTCCCCAGTCTGTAATAATCAGCTTCTCCTCTTACATTTCTACCATCTTCAATTTTTCCCCCTCCCCCTTCCATCTTACTCCTTATCTTCCCTTCTTGACAGTTCTGTCACTCATTGCCTACCCAAGTCATTCTTCTTTGATGTATATTTGCTTGGAAACAGGATCTTTTATTATTTTCTTCATATTAACTTTGCATCAGGGAGTTAGTACTAGGAAATTCTCTGTAAACAATCATGAGAAACTGTTCTTCAGATTCCCACTTAAATGTTTTTGGCCTAAGTTGTGGCAATGGCTAAGCACTGGTATGCTGGAATGACTTATGTGGCCTCCCCCAACCAGAAAAGAGGAAAACAAAAAAAAAAAGAAGAAATGAGCTGAGTTGTAACAGTCTCTTTGTTCAGCTTTCTAGGTGATAGCCAGCAAACCAGGAGAATTTCTGCAGCACAGACTCAGTCTGTTCTTTTTCCATCCGAAGGATTTCCACAGACAGGGAGTGCAGAATAGATTAACCATATAGTTGTAGCTGAAACAAGCAGGACAAGGAGGGTGTGCGAGGGACAGTATTTGGTGCAGCTTTCTCTGCTTTAATTTAACATGTGGGCAAGTAACCTGCAGTGTCGACATGACCTTAGCTGCATTGTGAGGATGTAAAAGGACTTTTTTTTGATGTAATCAAACCTCAGAATCCTTCATTTTTTATTGCCAAAATAACTCCAATGAACACGTGAATGAAACTTCAACTGCCCTGGGTTTAGACAAATAATGACTATACAAGTATTACAGAGCCTCAGGCAGACTTCCACCGCATTTGCAACCATCAGGAGAGAAGGAGGAACAGAAACTGAGGTTGTTTTTTGTTGTTTTTTTTTTGGCTGAGATATTTACATTTTTTCTCTGCACTTTGGACTGGAAAAGTATCTAATGTTAACAATTGTCCTTTATACATTTCTGGTAGCCTAAATTGCAACTGCTTTCCCTGCTTCCCTTCTACTACTTCTGCTTTTAGGCAAATGCAGATCTCAAGGTGGAAATGAAAGGACTTCAGAGTCCCCCATTTCTTTTAGGAGAGGATGAGGGGTTATAGGTTTCTGCACCATCTGATACTGTAAGGTTCTGTGGTGGCGGTGCTCAGTTGTTTGACTCAGGACTAGGCCAACCTCTAGTTCATAAATTCTGCAAATAAATCCCCTTAGCTTTTACCATTTCAAAGAGGAAATATATAAATCTCACTCTTGAGATTATGTTTAGTAAAAGTATTTATAAATAAAAATTTCAGAGAGAGAGACAGAGAGAGAAAAGAGTAATATATAAAATAAGAGTAATATATAATAAAAATAAAATAGGAGAAATATAAAAGTAATATATAAAGAGAGACAAAAGCTTAATATTCAACACATAAGAAGTTACAGATGGCAAAAGAAATGGAGCTGGACTTTTAAAGTCCACCTCTGAAACTACGTTCACATCAGTGATGCTAGAACAACACAGATCTACAGAGACACTTTCAAATCAATCCCTCAGAAGGGAATTCTAGAGTTCACCATGTAACCTCATGCTAGTGTTATCAAAGACCCTGCTGAAGCCTGTAGAAACATCTCACAGCTGAAATTAAATTCATCTCCTGTAATATAAACTATCAAAAAGTTAGTCAGTTAGCCTAGGATCCCCTTAGAGTCAGGCAGTGATGTTCTTCTGGTGAGCGATTCATGCCCTGTTAGAATGTGCTGAGAGTCTTTTTTCCATCCGGGGTTGTGATAAGATGCTCTTTTATCTTCCGTGACTACAGGCTGTAAACTATTCCTGAGGTGGAATAAACTTCACCATGAACTGTTAGAATAGAAAAAAAGTCCTTGAGCTGCTCTTCTGCCCAATTTTGCAGCTGTGGTGAGTTCTTATTAAGAGGGATACTGGCAGCAATTCATTTTGCCTATTAAGCCTCAGCAAAAGAACAGCTTCCAGCAAAAAACATTTTGAACATTTAAAAACAATGCTCAGACTTTTTCCAGGAAAGCTGGGAACTAAGGCAGATCACAGACTGATATTATCCAACCCTTTTTTTCTAGGAGAAGTCTAACTAACTAGTCAAACTAGATAGTAATTTTGGAGAAGTCAATGCCTCAGCATCCTGCATGTTGAAATCTGTGTTTGCCTCTCCTGTACTTTTTCTGTGTCAATAAAGGACTGACCTTCTTGACCATTAACCAGTGATTTCCTAAAACTGCATTTACTCCATATGTCAGGCAAAATGGAGCTCCACAGCTCAGCTGCATTCAACTTTGCAATCAAATTTGGAGCACCACACAATGTGATTTCTTACAATCTAGCTGTTCATCTGTTCTAAAAATTCTGGTTTATTATTGAATATAGATCTGGTTGAATGCTTCTGTAATTGGAATTTTGATTCACTATTCTCTTGTGACCAGTCCCAAATACAAAACACGTGAAATTCATGCACACATGCATGCAGGCATACAGAATCTGTGCTAACAGCATCCTTAGGGCTGCAAACTCCTATCTTCCAGAAACAGCAAATTTCAGTATTGCTGTTTTCTCTCTTTTCTTATTTCAGCTATCCTGGCAAAGACTTTTGGATAATCTTCAGATTACACTGGCCCTGGCTTCGCTCAGAGACTGAAATATGTGATGCTCTCTTGATGAGCAGATACATTACATTCAACTTATCTAGCAGCTTTTGTCCTGTCCATCAAATCTCTTTCTAATGTCAGTATTATTTATTAGCTCATGAGCTTTCCTCTGCAAGTCATCACCAAGAGATTTGAAACCCTGTTCTCATACTGGGAGAGAAAGTGCTGGGGAAGTCAGAGGGATCCTGAACGTTCATGGTTGAGTACCCAGTAACAGATGTCTAGAACACGTATTCAAAGCACGCCCACAAGAAATGTTTAGTTAAGGTGATTTCCCCAGCATTACTGAGCCCACTGGAACTGGAGTCAACTCTGTCATTTTAAGTGCTTATTTACAGTGCTCTCCAAACATATATGGAGTTTATTAGAAGTCTAATTGGAGCTAGGGGTCTTCTTATTCACCACATTTTTGGAAAGACACTTCTGGATAAAAATGAGCTAAGAAAATATGCACAAGCTTTACAAAACAAAGCAACAAGTAACTGACTTTTATTACATATAGTACCCTTGATTTTTGTATTTATGCATCCCATGCCACTACTTCTCTCCATTATTACATCTTCATGTCTCAGCCTTTTCACTCAAAGTTTTGAGTGCTTCTGAAAACTCAGACCACTCCCCACCCCGTCAGCTTTACTGACACTAGGGGGCACAGACATGTGGTATGATGCTACCCCAGCTATGAATAGTTAACACTGTTATAGTTCAAGACTTCTGCCAGGAATGCTACCTGTGAGGGCAGGGTGCCTTGGGACAGAAAGTCCTTGGTAGGAGCTAAACCTTAATGAGCTTAAAATACATTGAGGAGTTCGGCAAATACAAAGCCAGGTCACAGAATAGGTAGTAGCAGAAATTTTCCGATGTGTAATGGTTATAAGACAGTTATTTACATTATCTAAATGGTTTTAATTACAGGACAGTTCAGATCACTTTCTTTTTTTCCCAAGGGGTAATCGGTCACCCTGTGAATTTGCATATTTTCCATTGCTGTATGGAAACAAATCAGCAACTTATCAGAAGATTGACCTGGCAATCTCTGTTCTTAGAAGATTATATTTTGAGTTTCATCATGACATTAGCTATTATATTAGCAAATGTTCTGCTCCATAGTGCTAGAGCAAGTAAACTCTGGGGCTCCCCATTCATAATGCAAGAAGTTTTGAGACAGACGGTAAAAAGGGGCTGTGTGTTGCAACTATTACATATGGTAGCTAAGATACATTTCAGTCTCTTTCAAATATATTAATAGTCTAGCCTGTCAGTAGGGTAAAATGACTTATTAATCTATTCATAGTGAAAGCACAGTAATCACATATACTTCATACTTCCACATGATAGACAGACTGCCCCATGATGTATGGATACTGCTTTTAGTTATGCTCAGTTTTACTAAATTAAATAGAATTAGATTAGTTTACAATAAATTTGTATTGACTACTCTTATAGATTCCACTATAAATCTGTAAAAAGCATTTTTCTTTTTCAAATGAATTTGTAAAGTAATGAACAAAGTAAGAATTTGTAAAATGTGAGTAAAATTTACTCACATTTTCCATTGGTTTTAGTTTGAATTTCGACTATCAGAGTAATGATTGCTTCTGTTGAGAAAATATGAAAATGGACATAAATCACAGTGAAATTAATCTGTGGTAGACATTTTAGTAAATAAGTAGTCTTTTTTCAGAACGATCTAGAATTGACATTTATCAAAGTGGAAAATAGGAAAATGACTACAGGCATTATTCAAGTGCTATCTAACCTATATCGATAGGTTTGCCATGAGCCTATGCCTACTTGTATGTGAAGTGAAATATGAACTAGACAAAGTAGAACACTGGATTTTTTAAAGCTACTTTCATTAATATTGAAATTTAAATCTCTGATTACTTGGAATAAGCAAGCTGCATGTTTTTATACATAAGGAGAAAAACAGTAAATGAATGGTAGATTTATCATTGGATATTCTTGCCTATGAAGCAGGTCAGAATCTGCTATCTTATAATATATCATATATCAGGATATATGTATAGAGACACATATACTTACATAAAGTATCTTCAATAAAAACTGCAAGGTGAGATTAGGTAGAATAATTTCCATTGCTTTAAATAAGGAAAAATAAAAAAATGTAAGTATTCTATCTTGGTGTCTTTGCCTTTGCTTTTTCATGGAATTAAACTAATCAGTTGGGTTTTCAGTTTGATTATTTTTTTTCTTTGTCATTTTAAAGCTCCTTCTACTTAGAAGGCAGGATGTATTTTCATAATAGTATCTTCTGTCTAAAAATTAGGATGGAATGTTGATTCTCAGATAGAAAAAAACGTGATCAGATTCTCTTCCACTGTAAGCCTCCACCTGAGCTGATGGCTTCTGACAACTTGGAGCATTCCCAAGCAAGGGGATAGGATTGAGGAGAGGCTGGATTGCACACACTTTGTCTGAGAAAAGGATATCTTCTTCACAGGAGAAAGTAGCAGTGAACTACTGCCCTACAAATGATTCACATGTTCACTCTATCTCCTAATATACAGTTTGCACAAGGAAATAGGATAGAGTGCTGACCTGGAGCAAAAGTCACTTCTCCATACCAGTTCTGCAGGATTCTACATACTAGGTTCTGCTGATACTGCTGGAATTCCTTTCTGAGCCAAGTTTCAGTTCCTTCAGACCATCTGTGCACTCTGAAGACCCTGGCTTCTTGCCTGCCTGCTACACTGCCTCCCAAAGTACTCATAAACAATGCAGGAGTAAGCTCTGAATTAGTTCTTATGTGTACTGGTAAATTAATCTGTACAAGTTATTCCTTGTTTTTTGAAATATAGCCATACTTAATTTACAACCAAGCAATAATACACAAGAAGTAACTCGCAGACCTTTGGGGTTAAAATGGAAATGAATGACCTTGAAAAGATGTTCTTGAGAGGGAGAAAGGCAATCCAGTAATTAACGCAATACTATAGGTGAACAAACTTCAGAGTAAAAACAGCCTGACAACAGCAGCTAATTATTTACACTGATGCTCTAATTGTTAGTCTATTTCTTTAAATTTGCATTATGTACCAAGTTTCCGAACAGGGTAACAATTGTTTACTGTAGGTGTCCATTTATGAATCATCAGCAGTGAGTGAAAATGTACTCTAATTGCAATCCTTAAATAATTAATAATAGGGACATACATGTTAAAGTGTTTTGTGTATCATACCTTCTGTTCTTGTTTAACAGAAACATTTCAAAGCTTGTGAATGCTGTGCAAAGAGTATTTTCTCCTCTTTAAAATAAAAATGTACTTAGTGCTTAGTGAAATATGAACTTTTACTGAAAATATCAAGAGTGCACAGATCTCTCAAGATTTTTAGTTTTCTGCTATAGGCAGCAGAGTGATCATGGCAGGGGAACAGTCATCCTGTTGCGTACTGCATCTCAGATCAATCACTGGCACTGGCATGGTCAGCAACTGTATTGTCTTTTTCTCTACTTTTCTGTGTACACTGCTGGTAAATTCATTATGTTTTAACTCTGTACAGCAACAAATGCAGTGGATATCCAGGTTTGCAAAGACATCCTAGATACATTAACAGCAATCTAAATAAGAACTACTGCATCCAAATAAGAGTTTAGATGTGTTGTAGATTATTAACAGGAAAGAAAAAAAAAAAGTGTAATGGCTCACATTAAGCTGAGAAGCGATTCTTTCCTGATAAGAAATCTTCTTCCTACTCTGCCATGAATAAAAATAGTCCTAGTGGCAGTCAATCTGCACATGATTGCAGATTTTTTTCCCCTGGATTTTTCCTCTCTACTTTATAGAATTCCAGTGGCATTTCACTCTACTTGAAACACTCACTTCTACAGAATGCTCAGTACAGTTTAAGAATATAGACATAATAATATTTAACAGACAAAGATGAGTTGCAAATCTTTAGTGAAGATGCTTGTAAATTGGCTAAGATAAATCTGCCTACTTCTAGGGAAGAAAAGATGTTATGGACACATTTCAGCTGGTTAATCCATGCTAGCAAACACTTTGAAGTGTTGTGAAAGCTCGAAGTTAAAGAGCAGTGTGTTTGTGAAAGCAGTTCCAGTGAAAGCAGTTACACTTAACATAATTTAAATAATTATTCTTCACATCTTGTCGGTAACTGAATTAAAAGTGGGATATTTTTTACCCTCTTTAAACAATGTGAAAAATGTCATAATAATAAAACTATGAATAATCCAACCAAATCAATAAAAATTCTAGTGGATTCTCCTTGTTCCACTTCTGAAGTTGTTTTCAGCTGTCCAAAACTACGCCTGGAAAGTGAACACAAGTACAGTCTCCTGAAAAAAACTTGTTTTGCTGAAGTTGGCATGAAAGTGCTGGGCAAGACTTCAAACCCAGGCATCAGCTGAGGATTATGTAAGGTTGATTCTTTTCATTGTTTCTGCTGATCTTTAAGCTGTTAATATAGAGTCATTGTGACTTGATTACCTTGAATGGAAAACAACACAATGTTTTTATGATGAAAATGGTCATGTTGATTAGATCAGCAGTTTTCCATAATGAAAGTGTGTATGTGTTCACACTTCCATGCAGGTATGGAGTGCAATGCACTTACTTTTCCTTTTTCTGTAGGCAAAAAAATGCTCTCAATACTCACTTGCTGTGAAGATGTTTTAATGTACAAATAAAAACTTGAGTACTGCATGGAGACTGCATTTTGGAAGAGACATGGAAAGTTGTCTATTTTCCTCTGGATATTTGCTTTGCAGGTGTCTGAAATTTTAATCTATATATTTATATATATCTAATTTTCTATCTTCTCACAAACATGCATTGGGAAGTCTTATTTTCCTCCTAATAGCTGAACCAGATTGCCCTGAATTAATAAAATCTGGCCAAGAAAGCACAGATGTAGTTTAGGAATTGTAAGGAATTGACACTACAAGGGCAATGGATCTATCATAGAATCATAGAATGGCTTGGATTGGAAAGGACGTCAAAGATCATCTAGTTCCAATCCCCTGCCATGGACAGGGTTGCCACTCACTAGACCAGACTGCCCAGGAACTCATCCAGCTTGGCGTTGAACACCTCTAGGGTTGGACATACACAGTTCCTCTGGGCAGCCTGATCCAACACCTCACTACCCTCTGAGTAAAAAATTTTCCCCTAGTATCTAATCTAAATCTACTCTTTTAGTTTAAAACAATTCCCCCTTGTTCTATCACTATCTGCACATGTGAAATATTGGTCTCCCTCCTTTTATACACTCCCTTCAAGCCCTGGAAGGGTACGATGAGATCTCCCTAGAGAATTCTCCAAGCTAAACAAGCCCAGCTCCCTCAACCTTTCTTCATAGGAGAGGTGCTCCAGCACTGTGATCATCTTTGTGGCCCCTCTCTGGATCTGCACCAAACACTCTGCATCCTTTTTGTGCTGGGGGCCTCAAGCCTGGGTGCACTACTGTAAGGGGTGCCTCAAAAGACAATCACTTCCCCTTCTAGTTGACCATTCCTCTTTTGATGTAGCCTAGGATAAAGTTGGCCTTCCAGGCTCCAAGTATGCACTACTGGCTTATGTACGGTTTTTTATCCAACAGGATCCCACGTCCTTCTCCACAGGGCTGCTCTCTCAGTATGTACACATATCTTAGATTTCCTTGACCAAGTGCAACACCTTGTGCTTGACCTTATTGAACCTCACTTGGTTCATGTGGCACCCACTTTTCAAGCCTGTCCAGGTCCTTTTGAATGGCATCCCCTCCTGCTATTTTATCAACTGCACTACTCAGCTTGGTGTCATCAGCAGAATTGTTGAGGGTAAAATCAAACATACCATCTATATCGTTGATAAAGACCTGAGATCCTGCTTTTATTGGCAAGTATTCCATCACTATAAATCACAATAATCCATGGAGTTATATATTTATACATGGTGGAAGTAAAGAACATCATTTGATACCTTGTACCAAAGAAGGTGAAGAATCTGCAATAGTAACAGATGGTGTAGACATTGTACAGAATGCTACACTGAGGCAGTAGCAATGTAGCTCAAGATGAGTGGATGCTTTTACAGCTGTCATCTTCACTGCCTCATTAAATCTGCACTACTGCCTTAAGCTGATTTTTATTCATGATACTCATGGTACCTCTTCTTTGTTTATGGCCTATCTTCAACTGTGATGATCTTAGATCTTTTTCTTGTCTCCCAGTATTTACAAAATACGTACCTCAGCTTAGACAGCTTCAAATTAGAAAGCAATCACAATGTTAGTGAGGTTTAGGCAAAGTGCACATTGTTTTACATAGCAGGCATGTAAGCTTGTGTTTCTCTAAGACCAGCTAAGACCAAAAAATCCCAAGTGATTCTGGCTTCTTACAACAGATTTTCTTTCCCTCTCTCTCTCTCTCTCTCTTTTTTTTTTAAATATATATTTCTTTAATTAAATATCTGATTAATTTTATTTTCTGCTAAGTTGAAACAGTGCAATCACTTGATTATAAAATATTTCTTTTGAGAGATACTTCACCCAGTAAAATTGGATGTTTCAGAATCAAAAGTGGAAATTCTTAGAAAATATAATCACAAATATGTTCCAATTTTGTAATATATTTTTATTTTATTCTTCATGGCAATTCAAACCTTCAGCTTCAGCTGAAGCATTCAAATGCAAACTGCCTGTTTGTTGAAAACATTTACTCATTTAGATCCAATTTCACGAATAGTTTCCACTGTCCCTGAGTGCACTTCTTGGCAAAGTCCTTCCGTACAGCTCTGTTGGCCCCCGTCTTTAAATGTTTTTGCTCTAAAATCCAATATACATGAGAGTGCACCATAAATGGTAGCTGCAGGCAAACAAGGAACAAAAGAGCATAGAGACATGGAGGAAGTGGGAGTTCTTGAACTAGTTTCCTTATAGATTCATTCATACAGGAAAATTTTAGAAGGGTGCTTCTTACTTGCCCTCTAGTCAGGCAGTGAGTGATTTCTGTGAGGACTGAGACTGGTCTTTCCTCCCAGGTTCTGCAACACTGGCATTCTGCCCAGAAGTGAATGGCACTGAGAAACCAAGTTGTGCTTCCTTGCTGACACCATAGAGGCTCCAGTTTTTTCTCTTCAGACTTCCTTCTGGAGTTGAAGGAGCTCAGTATTGCCAAGTAGAAGCTTCTTGATGGCTCTCTTTGGTCCCATATAGCTGATGCAGTAGGACACAAGGAAGACTTAGCCTTGTGAGAGCTGGAGATGAGCAGTAGAAAGTGATGCTGTGCTCCACAACCTCCTCAGTACTTTCCTGCAGTTCTATGGCCTTTCTTCAGTGCATGAAGTTGTATGGGGGAACAACAGTCATGTCAGAGCTAAAACTTCTTTGAAATTTTTAACTTGTAGGGAAAAAGGTGTTCATGAGGGAAGAAAGATATACACCGAATGCCCCATCTGCCATTACAGCAATGTAAATTTTAGTTCTTTCAATCACTGTTGGGCAAAAGGCCACACTTGCATAGATAGTTCAACAGCCTCTTTAGGATCCTGCCTCTTTAGGATCCTGCCAAACACAAAAAATCAGCTGAAGAGTTCAGTATTCATGTAACCATTGCCCGGCAAACCACCCTTAAGTTCATTTAAAATTACAGTGTAGGATGGGAAAGAAAAAAAAATGGGGAAAAAGAAACCCTAACCTATTTAGCAATGAGCAAAGTCTGTTTTTCTAACCTAACAACCTAGACTTAGTTTTGGAAAATACTTGACAGCAAAGATTGGACAAATCAGACCACAGAACAGCAGTAGTAGTTTTTCTTGTGTCTGGTTAACTGTTTGACATAACTTTCTGGTGAATATTTTTAGAACTGGCCTTTTCATGCTTGTGCAGCATCAACAGGTAATTAACTGACAATAAGTACGCACAGTTCTTCATGAATTTCTAATTGCTTATTAAAGGAGTGCTATTGCCTTGTTTCCAAATGAAATATGAGAGAGGCATAGAGAAAGAAAGTGCAATACACTCAACCAACAGGATTAGAAATCCAAAGATTCAGACTGGTTTGAACAAAATATTTTTCACTGTATTTGAGTTGGTAAGCTGTGTGAGTTAAAAAAACATCCTAAATCATAACCAAAGAACAGACCAATAAAAACAGTAGTGTTTCCAAAGGTGTATAAGACAAGAATGTTCAAAAACACTTATAAGGAGTGTTTGGGCACAAAGAGTAAATCTTGTTGAGAATTTTCTGTTAGAAAACTGTTCAGTTAGAATGTGGTGATTCAGGGAAATGAAAACATTTCACATGCATGTAAATAACCATTTCATTCTTTGTCTAAAATAACATAAATATGCATGCAAAACACCTGATGGATTTCTGTAGGTGGAAGGAATTAAAATGGCACATACTCGCACATCAATTTTATTTCTGATATTTTTGTGGGCCACTCCAAAGAGTCATTTTACCCAAATGGGACTAAAAATTTGAAATATTTACATTTTTCAAGGAACAAACTGGATCCTTTGCAAACTCCTCTAGCAAAAGGATAGATTATGCTTCTTACGGTCACTGCCACCCCTCATACTTGTTGGAGTCTCTGGAAAAAATGTTCCCAGATGCTGAAGAGAGGTTCAGATTCTCAGAATAAACCAGGAGTAGTATTTTCTAGTCAATTGTATAGACAATTCCCAAGATCATATAGCCAAGCAACTGACTACAAACATGAAAACAACATGCCACATATATTAGCATAAACAGATCATTAGAATGTAAGGTACTCATCAGAATATAAGGTAAGCTATATAATGTTGTTGCTCTGGATCCAGAACAATTTAGTGGAGTTATTGAAACTAGCTTGTGCTCAAACTGTGGTGTAACTACAACTAATTTTGTGTCTTCATTTGTTTGTACTGTTCCAGGTCATAAGAATGGCTGGATCAAATCAACATGAGACATAGTTGTGTCTAAATTTCTGTGTGGTATTTATACAGTGTATACAGATGAGAAATCTGATATTGAAGGTGTGGAGAGCTCTACACCACTTATGCATGAAAGTCTCTTGGGAAACTTCATGCAAAATTCAGGCATGTGCCACTGGAAGTGGAGCTATGGAACACACAATTTTTATTTTTATTTTTTTTCCCAGCAGTCAATATTCCTACCACTTAATTGCACACAGATAATGAAATCTCCAAGTATTTCTGCAGTATGTCTGCTTTCATTTCTTAGTTTTTTCCTCAGAGGATCAGTTCTGCTCCATTTAGGACCAAAACCCGAGAGCATTCCCATGGGGTTGTGCTGACAGCACAGACAGTGGGGTAGTCACAAGACTTAGAAATGAGCTTTGCATTAGGGTCCTTTACCCTACAAAACAACCAAAAAACAGTCAAGGTAGTACAGAGTTCACATAGACTAGATTACCAGGCTCCTAAGCAGACTAGCCATGCACCTATAGCCTGTTTGTATGCCTCCCTCCACAAGTATAGACATAGCTTACAAGGTCACAGAGAATTCAGATGTACAGGAACAGCAAAAGAGTATGAAAATTACAAACATAACGTCATGCTTGACAGGTTGCAGTTGCTTTCAAACAGTAGTTATCTCAAAGTTACTCATACCTTTTGCAAATAAGCTCTTAAAGCAAGGTTTCATCCATTTCAAATGTAGCTACTGAGAGTAAATGCGGCATGTGTGGGTGCAGGAGGGTCTTTCTAGGGCCTCACAGATTGCATCTATATTGGTAAGTAATTCTGAGCAATAAGAGATCAATAAATCAAAGCTTCCTCTTATTTCCTAGTTTAACACATTGCAAACCAAATCCAAGTACAAGAAAGGAACAACCAAGAGATCTGTGCAGCAATACATTGCTGCTCCAAGCCAAAATGTTAACGTCAGTGTGGCCACACTTGCTCCTACAGAGGATCTTAGAAATTTAGGTCTTCAGAGTTTTTCCCTAAAGGAAATGATATGGAAAAGTCATTCTTATCACTGACAAACCTAAGCGTAAACCTCTGCTTTTCCATGCATCTCTCCCTTGCAGGTTTCAGTTCTGTTAAGAGCACGCAGCATGTCAGACAGGAGCTATATTTTTTTGTTTAGCATATCATACAACCAGCTTTGTGGTAGGTAAATGAATGTATTTAGGCATCTTTCTATCCCCCTGTCAAAATTTGGCCATAAGCTTCTGCATTAAATTGTTCTCTGCTCCAGGGCATGCTGAGAGCAACAGCACAACTCCAAGACTTCACTCAGCTCTTTGTTTTACAGCAGTTATAATCAAACTATTGTTCTTCATGCTCTAATGGAGATCCTAGAAAAGGAGATTTGAAAAAGAGGGGTTAAGAACAGGTTTATGAAACTTAAGTATGTACCTAATCTGTCTGGGAAAATTCATAATTCACTTTGCACATTTTTGAAACTGTCTGCAACCTTAATATCACAACATCATGCAAAGTCTGGAAGTATGTGATTAACAGCTTTACCCAATTAAAAACAAGTAAACAGAAAACAACAGCAAACACAAGCAAGTTTATATCTAATACGTCTGTTTGTATGCCAAATATATGCACAAATATATACTATAATTTGTACATTTATATGAAAACACGAATACATATATGGCACTATGTGTACAATAATAAAGCAATGTTTCTTAGCAATAAGATTGTCTCTCTGTCTTCCAGGAGAGTGTGATAAAAATTTCAAAGCCATTCTTCAAGAGTTCTGACTGATCTGATCTTTTTACCAAGAATACAAAAGATACATGCCACTGATTAAGAAACAGGATTATATTTTGAGCTAACATTTAAGAGACTGTCAAAGCTCTACTATAAAAAAAGCAGGTCTACAACAACCTTAAACAGCTGAGGTGCTACCTTCTGATCATCTCTTAGTTTCTCCAGCTTTACAGCTGAGGGCTGCCTCCATCAGAAGGAAGAGGTTACATTTGTTCAGAACAGTGTCATATTGATAAGTTCTTCATGCGTTGGAAGTATGTAATTTTTTTATGCCTGCCTTGCAGTGCAGAGTTCAATGTTAGATTCCTAGACTGTATAGAGATGAGGATACTTCAAAACAGAATTCAAGGCAGTTTCCAGGAGTTTCCTAGAATTTCAAGTTGCAAGTGGGACTCCCACATAAGCTGCTGGTAACTACCAAACAGTTGCTGATGTTTTGATTATTTAGGTCCATTGCTCCTGACGTTCACTTAGGCTTGATAGTCATATTGTCTTTAACCTTTTATGAAATCTGTAAGAACAGTATTATCTTTGAGAATTCAGCCATGTTCCAAATACAGTGTGAATTGGCCCAAAGATTCAAAAGCCACCATGAGAAGGCAGATAGACAGTGCAATCTTACAAACTTATTTCCTTGGAAACCTAGACTAATGAGGCTACCAAGGAGTTAGATACTTTCAGGATTTGACAGGAAATGAAAAGGAGTTCTCTGTTTTACTTTAATATTTACCAAAATACATCCTTTAATAATATGTATTTGAATACAATGTAAGTCACTTCATTAATTATATTCTTAATTATATTCTTATTGGTTTTAAGTTATCCATCACAATAATAAGTAAGTTCATGACACAAAGTAACCTATGCAACCCTTGGTGAACAATAGACAGATGCTGTGCATTGCAAAATGACATACCCACACAAATTAGTATCATCAAATAAACTTTTTATCTCATCTGATTGCTGATAAAGGAAGGTTGGAAGAAGAAGCCAAGAGTGCTTGGTGGAGAAGTGCTGGGGAAAGTGCTGCAAATAGGACTTGGGAAACATAGTCCATTGTCCTTGTGCATTCTCAATGAGGAGAAAGGCAGCTGAGAACACGCATTTCTTCTTCACAAGCTACAAAGCAAATTTTGTATTTTGTTCATTTATGATTGTGAATTTTGTATTTTCACATCTAATGAAGCAGAATGTTAGACATTAGAGACAAGTTTCTCCATTTCTCCCAGTTTTTGCCTCTTCCCAACCTACTCAGTCTTGACAGTACATTAAGGTGAGGCTTCATAATATGATTGCCACAGATCACTATGTAGAAGCAGACTTAGAATAGGAAGACAGTTACTTCCATATGAAATCAAATTCAGTTATATGCTAAGCAGAGAAAAAAGACATACATGTTCTCTCTGCTTTTTAGTTGTTTTCAGACATTAATTCAGTCTAAATGGAAAGACCATACTGATAACTTGTATTTCATACAACTCACCTTTGCAGAAATGGTCCCAGTGCAATTTCCTGTTCTTGGTACAGCCAGATGAGTTGCTTGTGAAATCCGTTATTTTGAAAAATGACTACAATTTTCAGTCATTTTTCAGCCATCAAGTTAGTAGAATGAGTAAAAGTAGCAGTCTTTTAGTGAACCGCCTGGTCTCATAGTTTGATTTTTATCCAGTCATTCTATTAAATCTACAAATATTTCAAGCAGTTCATTTAATACCTGAGTTACCCTTCTCACCACACTGCAGAACCTGGAGTTATGCGTTTGTTGTGCCCAGTGGCTCTACTGGGCTGAGAGGTCTGGAGCCTGTGGGCCTCTTGCCCCTCTGGATGAGACCTGGATGCGCTCAAGTTCTGCACCAGGCCCTTCCCCAGCCTGAAGAGCTACGTAGAGCAGCACAGTGTAAAATGTCACTGTAGACTTGGCATGCATAAAGAGAAAACAAACAAAAGCAAAAATTAGAAAGCAAAATCAGTGCACAACGGATGATGCCACAGTCATCTTAAGAGAAAATAAGTGCTGGCACCTCTTCAATTGCCTGTCAACATGTTTGTCCACATTGCCAGCACTTGGCCCAGGGAGTGCTCTTCCCATTTGCAGTACCTATGCCCTATCCCCACACCTGCCCCATCCCCAAACATTCTGCATACATTTATCATGTAGCTTGGGCAAATCTTCCCTTTTCATTCCTCCTGATTTCCTCCTACTAGTCACATTCTTTTTATCTTCCATTCTCTGCCTTTTTAGTTACTTCATCCAACTTATCCATGACTTAAAAAGAAAATGTGTTTTTTGTCTGGAAGAAGACCCTGTATCTTCTGAGTCAGTTTTCTTGCTTTGTGGTACTTATGCAGGTAAAGACCTTCTCATCCCCTTTCTCACTAGTCCTCTGCCTTCCTCCGTGTTTCCTTTCTTTCCTTAAACTGTGGAAGTGAGAGACTCAAATTGTAATGTTTACTTGGGCTAGATTCAGTAGTTGTTTGAACTTCAGCAGTTGTCAGAGAACGAAAATAGAGAGGGACCAACTCATGCAACAGAAAATCAGGTCATGGTATACAGCATGGAAAAGCTTTGGTGACTTCTGTACTATGTCTTTCTGATCCATTTTTTCAATATTTCTTCTAATGTTCATGTTCTTCTTGTACCAAGTACCCTGAGGACATAAAAACCTTTTTATTTCAGTCATAGAGTGTTTGTATAAGCCTTTCATTTTGCAGTTAATTCACTCTGAAGAAACATTTCTCAAGAAAGCAGGTGAAGGTTTATGATACTACAAAGCTGATTTAGGAAAGATGGCAGCTATTTCCAAACAAGCAGCAATCATAATAATTGTATGTGCTGGATGGAAAGATTTTTATTATTTATGTGTATGTGTATAAATATATATTATTTATAAGATGCATTTTTTAATATTTATTTTTCATATTTTATTACTCTCCACAGGACTGAATCAGCTGAGTCAGATCAAGTGGGTCTTACCAGAAGAAGATAAATGATCACTTACTCCTATTGCCACATGAAATGTTTCTAAAACATACCTGAATTTTTTTTCAAAGGAGAGAGCAGAATTTTCTTTTTATTTTCTTCAGATGTGATTAAGTTGCAATTCTAAGTGTTGTGGAAGAAACTGAAATTCCTGTCTGACATAAAAAGGAAAAGTAAATCCTTTGTACAAACTTCTGAAATGTCAGACCTGTCAAAAAGAAGATACAATGCAAGCTTTGCTCTTGGTCTTACTAGAGTCTTTCCCAATTGCATACATTCTAATTGTTTCTACTGTTTCTATGTTTCTAGTTTCTTTTTAAGCTCAGTGCCAAAAGCACCTTACCAGTCACATTCCATTAACACATAGATCAAAAACCTTTGTTTCCACTTGGCAAGGCGTGAACTCTTGCATCTTCAAGAGGTTCTCCTGTGCAACTGATCCTACTAATTTCACTGGGGGTCATTTCTCATGTATAGGATAGGGAAGTGGGCACATGCAGTGTAGTATTTTGCCTCAGCAAAGTATCTTGCTCTGTCCAAAAGGTTAACAGTGCTCACAGTAAGTAAGAGAACTTGCTTCTTTTAGTATGGCCACAGGAATCTTAACACGGATATTAACATTTCTACTCATTCTGTATATAAGGCTACAAAGCATAGCGACCAGGTCCTTGCCTTATATGAAGATTATAAAGAATAATAAAATTGCTTATTTGATGATGTCGAAATGCTGTTGTCCTTGACTCCTGCCATTAGGGCATTTGAAAATGAAAAACAATTCTGCAGTCAAAGGTGGGATCTAGAAGGTTGTGATATACATTTAAGGTTAATTTGACAAGGGACTAAATCAGAAAGCTCAGTGGAGAACAAGGAAAGCTGTTTGATAAAAGGCTCTGTATTTTAGATCACTGCTCCACTTCCACTTGTAACTCTAATGGAAATGAACTGATCCTCCTGCAAGGATGTGTGCCTGTTACTAACAAAGGTACTTGTATGTTTCTTCTTTCTCCTCTTTCAGAAGCAAAAGAGGAGAGGTCAGGAGAGGTCATAGTAGTTCTTTATGTGGTGATTTTTTTTCTCCATTTCTCCTGGGGAAAACAACAAGAAATTTTAACAAACCCTGAAGCTTCACAATGTCTTAGATTGCCTAACAAGTTAATTGCTTTTGGTGATGTGCACGAGAGAATGAGGCTGAAATTCAATCCAAAATCCCATTGAGTGTCAACAGATGTAAAAATACGAGCAGGATGCAGGCTGCAGCTGGGCTCTGCCAGGATCCTAAGCCAAACACCCTGACGTTGGAGAGTTCACAATCAGTCAAGATCTGTATAAAAAATTGTACAGCTCAGATCCACTTTTGGTCTGAAATAGGCCAGGCCACATGCCAGAGGATACATACCTAATTACCAGGCTGTTCTGATTATTCCTCCTTCTGTACTTTTCTCAGTAAATTTAGAATAAATTATATCTTTGGCAAAACACACAAAGAGATGATTATACATTTAATTGAATGTTTACCTCTCATTTTCTTCTTGTAATAGTAACTGGTACGGATTACAGGAACTCAGAATAATTTTTCTATATAGCTACATTTTCCCAGGGTTAGATTCAGTTGAAAAAAAAATAAAATAGTAAGGCTTCTGGTTAAGAGAATGTTTATACCATATTCATCATTTTTCCTTCCTTTAATATGAAAATGAGTAGTATCAAGGGATAGTGTCTTGGCTATTTGCAATCTATTGGAAAATGCATATTAGAGGGTTAAAATACATAATTTATTAAATGTATTGCTTAAGGTGAGAAACTTAAAATTGAGTTTTATGAGTCTGGGGATTAGGGGTTATATGCTTGGTGCAGGCTACTCAATCTGCTGAATTTTTCAGTACTAAGCCTGCCAGTGGAAATAACAGGAAAACAGATATAGAGTTTGAAATGTATTTTTATTTGATCAGGGAAAAAAGAATGGATAAAAACTAAATAGCAACACTCAGAAAAGCTTTATTCCCTCCTCATTAAAGAACTGCTGATGAATGACTGCAGCTCTTCCTATGAAAGGAGAACTTCTGTGCATTTGCTCTTAGTGGTACTTAAACAAGTACGTTATTAGTGGCTGCGCTATCCATTGAATGGCCACAAATATTTTACATATTTACCACTTACTACTGTCACTGTTTTATTTCCAAGTAACCAAAATGTACATATATGTGATACAAGAGAAGATCTGAAGTTCTTCAAAGTGCTGATTTCTCTCAAATGTTTGTAGAAATCATCTTAAAAGGAAAACTCATCTTTTAGGATTGTTTTCTCACTGCAAAATAAATTTGTTGCGTTAGAAAAGTACTTTGATTTCCTTCAGATTTTTCAAGATCGGTGCAAATAGTAGTATTTTTCTTACTCAAATTTTAATGTAGTTAGAAGAAAATCTGCTTTTATGGAAGTGAAATGGTTTTTGTTTGTTTGTTATTCAAGCATCTGGTTACTTATTGTCTGGCAGATTTCTTAGATGTATGAAGGAAAGCATTTTTCTGGCATCAAATCTCTTCAGCCACATAAAGGAAGAATTGTTTCAGGAACTGAAATAAAAGCCCTTATTTTGCCAAGTTCTACGTTTTTTTTATCATTAATAAGGAGCATCTCCCCTTGAAAACAGCAGGCTTTTTTCTTCTTATCACAAGATAGAGTAAGATCTCTTCGGTTAGGACGAATCAAAGAAACTTAAAACACACTCCATCTTACCTATGCTGAGATTCTCTTTCTCTGTTGGAAATAGTCTGTTAGCCTGGGGCAAGCAAGAAGTATAAGAATTGGAAAGCTTTTCTCTCCTATCCATCCCACCTTTCTCACACTCACAATAGACTACCCACAGATCTTATGAACCTTATGACCACCACTTCATACAATATCAATAAGAAGGGATGGGAAGGGTCTCAGACCTCCATTTCTGCACTTACTCAGCAAAATATAATCTCCAAAAACTGGGGAAATTAAAGGTAGCAAAATTATCTGTCAGCAAAACACCATGTCTGATGAGTAAAATGAATTACTGCAAAATCCCCAGATCCTATGAAGTTTGAAGAATGGTTCTCCATGATCATGGTTCTCCACAGTCAGAGTTCTCCACTCAAAATGCAGGCAGAATGGTGCACCAAAACAACATAGAATTAAGGTACAGGGAAGAATAAGTAAAAATTTCACTGAAATAAACCAAACCCTGAAACACTATGAAAGAACCATCATGGTGGACCTGCATGTGGACGCTGTAGGTGATTTCAACAAATGTTCCCACATTAAGGAGCTGTTGTGTGGCCACGAGGTATCCACAGCACCTAACATGGTGACAGAGATAGTCAAGATAGGGAATATAACAGCCTGCTGAATTTTACATCTGCCCATTTCATCATTTGACTGCTTTCCTTACCCTTGGATAAAGTTGAATACGTTCACAGGTGTCTTGGTAAGATAGTGCCTATGTGCTCATTTTAAAAGTGCAAAGTAAAAACTGATTTCAGAATGGTCACTTCCTTAAAATGTAGAAAATAATTGACTCACACAATGAGATAGAGGTTTTGAATTCCATATGTATATGCTTTCTCTGAATCACTTTTTTTTTTTGTGACATTTTGTTTAGTATTTCATTCCTTTTCCTACGATTTACTAGTATAGAGCACAATAGCAGCAATCTTTTAATAAGGCGTTGCTTATTCTCTTAGTTTTTCCTTTGATTAATTTTTATAAAAAAAGGAACAGTTATCAGGCTTGGAAACTGCACATCCGCAGATTAAAAAGGCACTGGAAAACTTCTAGGTTTGTACAGGGTGAGAGATTCTATCTGACAAGGAGGAGTAAGAAAGACAAACATGGAACAATGTAAGAGTAACACCTAAACATTAGTTTAGTCAATATGTATAAATTCTTTTGAAATAAAATGTTCTGCTCTTTTAATATAAGCAAATAGAAGCTAGCATTTATCATATTCAGAGAATTCAGCAAACAGTGACCAACAAATGTACTTTAGTGAAGTTTCCTAAGGCTGTTTTTGTTCAGAAATATAAAGTAAATACTTAAGTTGATGACCATAGGTCGGAATTAGGGAACAACAAACACAGAAAGGATCTTGTTTCTCACTAGGACTTGAAAAACATCCCAAAGCTGACTAATAACTTTGATCTCTCTCTCTCTCTGTCTGACTCTCTGTCTGTGAAGAGCTCTAAAATATTTGCAAAATGCAAACAAAAAATAACAGATAGGAAAGGTGTGGCTATCTACAGGAAAATGGATATCTAGCACTTAAAAGAAAATAAAAGGGAGAATGGAGAAGCATAAATTACAATTGCTAGCCTATTCCAAAGCTACTGAATTCATCTGAAGCCTTCCTTTGGATGAGAACCATTAGCGTTGTGATAAAATGCAGAGTCCTCATCTCCTGCAGAAACTGTTTGTTTGACCCAAAACCCAGTCACTGTGCAGGAGCCTTTTTCTCCCAGACTGGGCTGAATTCAGACTACACATCAGCTGGGACACCTGAGTTGAAATACAACCTATGCAGCAAACATTGCTTACTGAAGCAGAAACTCCATTTAAAATGCAAGCATCATGTGGATGTACTCTGTCCAACTCTCCTTTGAATCCAACTGACTGGAATCAAATTTATCCATCTTCTCCTACAGCTCTGTGACAGTCTGGCAACACAAAGCACTTCTGAACTCAGGGGATCACTTTAAACATACTTGGCTCATGTACACATGGTTACAAAAAAGACTAGATAGAGTAGCATGATCTACCCAGCAAGATCATTTTAAGGTAGGTTTCAGACTTAGAAAGCTTTACTTCCCCATCGGTAACCTTCTTGATATGTGCAACAGTGAAACCAAGGACTGGGCAGCAAACAACAGCTTGCGTTTGTCACAGGAATTTTTCCAGTATGTTTCCTGTTCTGTAAAAGATGAAATAATTCACTTGGACTTCCCCAGGAATTTTGCAACACTACAGAAGGCAAAACTGCTATGGAAACAGGGTGCATATGTGCAAAATGGAATCAGAGTTGTGTACTTCCATGGGCATTTCCAAATACAATAAATTCCTCCTAGTCCTATCACCAGTTACATGTGAAAAGAGACTGACCCTGAGCTTCACTACAGCCTCCCTTCAAGTTTTTATAGGGAGGAATAAGGTCTCCCCTGAGCCTCCAGTTCTTCAGACTGAGCAGTCCCTCAGCCACTCCTCATAAGGCCTGTGCTCCAGTCTTCTCACCATCTTAGTTGCCCTTCCTTGGATAATAGAATAATAAAAATAATAAATAATAAATAAATTATTCCTAAAACACTACTCTCTGCTTTATTTTATTTTTTAAGTGAGCCAATTTATTTTTGAAATAAATTTAGACTAATTTAAAACATAGTCTAAGCAATTTCTATGTATGTTCATTGTGTAATGTAGTATTCCTTGGGCTTTTCCAGAATGGATAAACTTGCATGAAATATAATATAAGAAAAGCTACTACAGTATGCTCAGCTTAAATGAAATAAAGTGAGATATTTTAAAAGAGTATTCATACATTTGGCAGTACACAGTTTGGTACATGAATGGATACATGTCTCCTCATACAAAATCACCCTCCATAACTTCAATTTCCAGTAACTTCATCACATAATTCTTAACGCTCTCTTCGTCTTCTTCCCATAATCCTGAAAACAAAGTCTGTTCCATTTGGTAGCTGGTTCTCAACAGTGTCTAAGTGTCTCAGCACTTTACTAAGTCACATTTCCTCTTACTGACAGTTATATACTTTCCAACACAAACCACAAATACAAAGCAGACTTCTATCTGCTCCACCACAACTTAACTTCTGGAACAATTTGAAATCCTGGAGGCTTTCTGATCTTCACTGGTCTCTTCTATTTGCCATATTACACCCAGTTTTTATGAAAGACAAAATAGGTTGGTATCTTCACACAGTATATTTACACTGATTACATTAATCATCATAACATCACTCATATCAAAATCAGTTGCAGCATATGAACCCTAATTGCCATCTTGCACTTTCATGAGAATAAAGACAGTGGCAGAGATCCCTCACTGGTGATTGCACCAGCAGTAGAATAGACTCTAAATGGCTGGTAGATACAATGTCCTGCTATACTGTAGAAGTCTCAAAAAATTAGAACCATTCTGGGTCAATGAACAGGCGGCAAAGTGCCATTACTGGCCAACAGTAGAGCAAGAAAGCCAATTTATTTGAGTGCTAATTCAGAGTCACAGCTGACCCTCTAGTGCTTTCCTTTCAACTAAACCAGTAGGAACTGAAAACATGCATGCAAACATATATGTGTATGTTTATATTTATAAACATTTATTTCCAGAGGCCCAGAATTTCCCTTCCAATCTATATGGTCTCACACATACAGTCCTTAGACCATAACTCATACTTGGAATAGCCTTAAGCTCATTGTGCTTGAACATGGCTGACCACTACAGTCCGTACCTGGAGCTTGCACGGTTGTTAAATATAAATAGCAGTTACAATAAGAGCAATAAATAAAGTTTACACTGTAAAAATATAATGCTGGAAGGCAGAGTNTGACCCTGAGCTTCACTACAGCCTCCCTTCAAGTTTTTATAGGGAGGAATAAGGTCTCCCCTGAGCCTCCAGTTCTTCAGACTGAGCAGTCCCTCAGCCACTCCTCATAAGGCCTGTGCTCCAGTCTTCTCACCATCTTAGTTGCCCTTCCTTGGATAATAGAATAATAAAAATAATAAATAATAAATAAATTATTCCTAAAACACTACTCTCTGCTTTATTTTATTTTTTAAGTGAGCCAATTTATTTTTGAAATAAATTTAGACTAATTTAAAACATAGTCTAAGCAATTTCTATGTATGTTCATTGTGTAATGTAGTATTCCTTGGGCTTTTCCAGAATGGATAAACTTGCATGAAATATAATATAAGAAAAGCTACTACAGTATGCTCAGCTTAAATGAAATAAAGTGAGATATTTTAAAAGAGTATTCATACATTTGGCAGTACACAGTTTGGTACATGAATGGATACATGTCTCCTCATACAAAATCACCCTCCATAACTTCAATTTCCAGTAACTTCATCACATAATTCTTAACGCTCTCTTCGTCTTCTTCCCATAATCCTGAAAACAAAGTCTGTTCCATTTGGTAGCTGGTTCTCAACAGTGTCTAAGTGTCTCAGCACTTTACTAAGTCACATTTCCTCTTACTGACAGTTATATACTTTCCAACACAAACCACAAATACAAAGCAGACTTCTATCTGCTCCACCACAACTTAACTTCTGGAACAATTTGAAATCCTGGAGGCTTTCTGATCTTCACTGGTCTCTTCTATTTGCCATATTACACCCAGTTTTTATGAAAGACAAAATAGGTTGGTATCTTCACACAGTATATTTACACTGATTACATTAATCATCATAACATCACTCATATCAAAATCAGTTGCAGCATATGAACCCTAATTGCCATCTTGCACTTTCATGAGAATAAAGACAGTGGCAGAGATCCCTCACTGGTGATTGCACCAGCAGTAGAATAGACTCTAAATGGCTGGTAGATACAATGTCCTGCTATACTGTAGAAGTCTCAAAAAATTAGAACCATTCTGGGTCAATGAACAGGCGGCAAAGTGCCATTACTGGCCAACAGTAGAGCAAGAAAGCCAATTTATTTGAGTGCTAATTCAGAGTCACAGCTGACCCTCTAGTGCTTTCCTTTCAACTAAACCAGTAGGAACTGAAAACATGCATGCAAACATATATGTGTATGTTTATATTTATAAACATTTATTTCCAGAGGCCCAGAATTTCCCTTCCAATCTATATGGTCTCACACATACAGTCCTTAGACCATAACTCATACTTGGAATAGCCTTAAGCTCATTGTGCTTGAACATGGCTGACCACTACAGTCCGTACCTGGAGCTTGCACGGTTGTTAAATATAAATAGCAGTTACAATAAGAGCAATAAATAAAGTTTACACTGTAAAAATATAATGCTGGAAGGCAGAGTTGTAGTCTCTTTCAAAACTGATTTCGTTTAAAAAAAAAAAATACATTCTCCTCATATACACCTTAACAAATCACATTTATAACCTTACTAGGCCTTAAAGACATGACATGAAACAACGAAAATAGACATTTTAGGTAACTTATCTGTCTGTCAGCATTCTTTTCCCTTGAAAAGCTACTGTATGTCCATCACTCACAACCCACTCCAGTTCAGCTGTGCATCTCTGCTACCCCATGATTGTTCACCCAGTACGCCAGGTCCTCCAGCTAGCACCACCAGCCTCTTCATGATCCACCTAGGCTTGCTGCTGGAAGGCAGAACCCAACACTAGAGGCCAAGCTGTTTGACTAGTTTCTCCAACAGCAGTTTGCCTGATTGGTTGCAGCATATCCTTGGAACCATCACGGCGCAGAGTGCAATCCAAGTACAAAGAGGGGACCGGAGGCCCACAGACAGCCAGGGCTCCATATGAAGGCCAGCTCAGCATCCTGTCTCATAGGAAGCACCCGCTCCATGACCTGTCATCTCTGCTGTCTGGACTTCTGTCTCTTTGCTTCCTGCAGAAAAAAAAAAAAAAAAAGCAGCGCCAGAAGAGCATCTCTCTTCTTTCTGTTTCACTGCTTCTCTTCCAGAAGGGCTCTGAACTTGTCTGCCCAGCTGGAATTAATACACCCAGAGTCTCTGTGGGGATGACTGGGGAAGTGGAGGAGGTCCAAGAGGGTGGTGTGAATATTTGCTGTTGAAATACTCATAAATCAGTATGAATATATGTCTGTGTTGGATCTCTGAGGCAGGATCAGGGACAAAGGAAACTCAGTATGCTCCTTATGTGTCTTGTTCCTGGACTTGTATAAACAGTCTTTGGCACAAGTAACAGAAAGCACCAAGGAAAGAACAGCACATCCTTCTCAGCTGTATATTAGTTGGGACGGATGCTTTACTGTTGGGCTAAAAGGACTCATGTACATTTGTCTACCTGAGCTTCAGAAATTACTTCCTCTCTACTGATTTTAAAAGATGTCGAGGCAAAGGACAGATAGGCAGGGAGGAAAATGAGGAAGGCATCTGCAGAAGTAGCAAACGCTACTCTTAATTTAATTTTTTTAATGCCACTCCAGATCTCTGTTATAGAAGCACTTTGGCACTGACTAGAACTTGACCCTCCAGACAAAGGTATACCTGAAAGGGGAGCAGATATTACAGAGCTTTTCTCTGCTAGTTCACTGCCATTGTAAACTTAAGAGCTTCCTGCTTTTAGCTTTAGGCCACCTGCACACACTGTCTGTGAGAGATATACTGATAAATGGAAGAAGGTCATTTGAGTGCCATACATGCAAGTGTCTACACTGCTTAAGTGTTACTGCACTTCGGTAAGGATCACTGCAGCTAGCTTTATTGAAGATGATTTCCCAGTACAATTTGAGAGACAAATCACTCATAACACTACTCTCAAAAGTTTTTATGGATGTTCTAGGGTTAGCTCCCCCTGCCTTACATAGTCCTTTGATATGCATTACTCCCCTGCAATAAACCAACATGACCTCTAGCCTGAGGCCACAGCATTCAATGTATGTCCTCAGTCTCAGGACACAAAAATACTGCAAAGCAATCTTGTCATTATTTTAATGAATTCAAACTGAAAACAAACAAACAAACAAACAAACAAAAACAAACAAACAAACAAAAACACCACAGAAAGGATAATCATTATGTCTTAGAACCTGGTAAGTTTCTCGTGGGACATATAGAGACCCAGGGTCAACTGTTACAGTGCATCAATGTAGCCAGTCTGCAGAACAGAGTTACATGTATGAAGGACATTCTGCAACCTCTTATTTAAGAACCACTGCTTCTAGATTTAGTAATCGGTAAATAGAGTCCACTCTTTAGATCACACTGCAATATATGATTCTCATTGTACTCTGATCATTGTGCAAGAAATAAAAAGTTGTGCTATGTACACAGAAAGTGGTAAAGTCAAGTGCTGACATAGATGAGAGAAAAAAGACAGAAAATATGATTTCTTCACAGAAATAAAAAGTTGAGAAGGTTTCCTGAGGTAAAGGTAAAAAGTCTGAATTTTATTCATCAGGTCTCTGTATTAATTTGCATTCCTAAAAATAACCATCATTTCAGAACATAGATTTGGCTCGCTGGAGTGCAGCTATTAGTCAATTCCATCTAGTATTCAGCCTGGGTAGTAACAAGTAGCATGTGATGATAAAATGGAATTTCAGACAGAAACGTGCTGTCCTTACTCAATTAGGTATTGCTACACATGAAGCATTTCTTCCTAGTTCTCATTGCTGATGACTTTATGCCTTCATGTACCAGGCTTAATTAGCCTTATCTTCTGCAAAGCTATATATAGTTGCTGTTGTTGTAAAATCTGTCAGTAAAGTTTATTTTGTACTCACTAATCTTAGGTTGCTTGTGGTGGCTGAGACTAGTGTACTTTTTTGTACTGTGATATTCTAAAAATACCATGGAAAGCCTTGACTGTCGACATGGAAAGCAACAGAATCTCAGAAACTCTTGGAACAAGGTGTAGAGTTCACTCCCAAGGTAAGTTATAGTGCCATGATTGTGGCATGTCAGCTGGGTGCAAAGCTGAGCAAATAAAGCTGGTGAGAGATGTATTGATCAGATGAGAAGAATGAATATGTACCAGACCTCATGCACATCTGTACCAACAGATTCTAACATCTGCACTATGCATTCATCGTCAAGAAGAGTCCTTGCCCCATTTCATGAATCAGAGCAAACTGAGGGACATCAACATCCAAAAGGAGTCAGCAGCTCCCTTTCTTTATTGAACTAAATAGACTTCTATAAGCTGGTCTCCTGCACTCCTTAACCTGGATTTATCCTAAGGGAACATCAATGATAAACTGCTCTTCCATATTTTTTCCCTGACAACACAAACTGCCCATAAACAATGTGAAGTGGCCTGCAGGTAGGAATGGATGGCATTTACTGGAAGGAAGCACCATCTTATTTTATTCCCTAGACTCTATGCATCTCATTAGGACTGCAGATGTTTTTAATGCCCAAACAGTATAAATAACCTTAACAGTAGATGTCAGCCGACTGTTCCCAAATGGCAATCAGAGAGGAACAATCCATGCAGCATCACAGCTTCTGTCTCTTCAGAATGTGCATATTTAAAACAAATGGAACGGAGAGAAAAAAGGCAATAAGTCAGACAAAACTACCTTTTTCACTGTTTATAAACAAGAATGTTGAATGAGGAAGCTGTAAGAAATATTCCTGTCATCAGAGTGCCATTGGGTAAGGAAGAAAAGGGATACACAACCAAGAAATTTGTAACCAGCATGTTCATTTGGCAAGTGATTTTCATCATTTTTTTCCAATTAGTACTTTTATCATCTCTGTCTCCTTCTACTGTCAGCTCTGTGAATCTTCCCAGTCTAAAATTGCCTTGAAGTCACTTTCAACTTGCACACTAGGAACGGAAACAAAAGTAGATAAATCTTGTCAGCAAGTCACTTTTCCTGACAGCCCCTCTAGCTTTGTCCAGAAGCTACGCATATTTATCACCATCTGACTGAAGAGTTGTACTGCTCCCGAAGGAGCTCTGTTATTTGCAACACAGCTGTCATTCCTTCATTATCAGTAGGTGCAAAGTGAGCAGCTAATTTCTCCTGATGGTGGTTCCAGGGGGCCTATATAGATAGATATTTTTCAGAAGAGCTTTTTGTATACTTAACCAAGGAGCTTCCTTACTGAAGCTGCTTGCAAATTTAGATATTTTTTTTTATCTCCTGTTTGCCTTTAGTATCATCTTTGGCATGAAGTCTAAAGCTGGTAGCTATCAGATGTTTATGTCATTGCAGTTTGATGCCTAAATGTGTAGACAGACACCAAATGAATGTCTCCAAAACACATCATGGTGTAGCTCACAGATCAGTAGGAGTTAAACAGTGCTGGACGTTCAAAGCTGAGACATTTAACTTCTACTTAACCCCAATTTTGAGGTGCAGTGTCATAAGTCTCGAAAGATCCAGTCTGCTACTACCTGCAGGAGTGATTAGCAATATTTCCCAGGTTCAAAGAGAAATCCTCAACTGACGTACTGAAGACATTAGCTCTAGTCAGTATCTTCTCAGCCCAGAGATGTAACATATACCACTGCATATTAGCAGACATCTGACTAAATACGGTAATATTTTAAGCATTTCTCTGTTTTTGTCCCTTGTCATTTTTTTCTCTGCTTCCAAGAGCGCTTAAATGCATCTAAAAATCTTGCCCTGGTCAAAAATAAAGGATTTAATTTCTTTTTCATTTGTACTTAAAAGTTCAAGTCCCACTGTTTTCTATGGCTTTGTAGTGAATTATAAAATAAAATATTAAAATGCAACAACATGTGTAAAGAGTAGTGATAGTCCATTCTCAGTACTCTGACTCTACCTTTTCTACTCAGAGATCTATGCACTTTTGTATGTTGCTATATTTATATGGCTATCTGGTACATACAAGCACTAGTGCATATGTCCAGAGTTGCCTGTCAAAACCCAATTGAACTGACACAATAGTTTCATGGCCAATGAAGTGATAACCATTGGCGCTCTTCATGGTTTTCTGACATGAGTTTGGAAATACTTACCACAAACTGTTCTGTAACAAGGGAATGCAATTATAGATTTGTTCTTTTCTCTTGCAATAAACTGTGAAAATATTTGTAGATCAGACTTTTAAGTGAACTGGGGATTTTGTTCAAGTATACCTTGAATTTTTCTGTGCCATTTATTTATAATGATTTCTTTTTCTTTTGCTAGGGGTATCCCACTGCCATCACTTCAGTTGTTAATAGTATGTAATTCTTTCTCCAGGACCACATGGTATACTCCAGGAGCCACAGAGGATATATTTGCACTGATTACTGTGCCCATGTGTTACTAGTATCATCTCTCCTGCCTCTACAGGAACAGCACAGAATCCTTGAGAAAGTGGGTTAAATATAGCCAGAGGCCAAATTTGCTCTTGAGGTAACCACTGAACTAGTGACTTAGTCCAGGCACTTGGCCTTATTTGTCAGCAGTGCCTTCAAAAACTCCCTCTGTCTGGTAGAGGCTGGTGGCAACATGCCATCAGCAGCTGACTAACATGACTCTTTGTCCAGAAACAGGGCAAATGAGGTTATCAGTAGATAACTCAGCATTGTTGTCATTATTCAGCCACTGTCTTCCCTGACTGTGTTGCTGTGAAGTTACAGCATATACTATACAAAATAACAATGTTATTTTAGGAGAGCTATGCAATGAACTTCAGACCTCAGTCCGCCAGGTTCCCTACATGCTGATAGTGGGGATGCCAACTGTGGCTTGCAGGGTTGCCATTGATGGAGAAGTTGCAAGTTTGTGTTTTACCAAATTATGATACACCTCAATGGCACGGGCACAAGACATAGTTAAGCATGATAGATATTAGCCAAATGTTCTTATGCTGCATCTGTGGAAAATAGGCTTTTCCCCATGATGTGCTTGACTGACTTCGCGTCATTCCTCTGGCAGGAGGGGCAGAATTACAAAAGCTTTTTTTTCTTCTTCTTTTTTTTTTTTTTTCCATGTGCCATAGCCAACAATGTTTTACATTACTAGCCCGTAGCACAATTTCTAAAATTGGAATTTCCATTGCTTGAAAGGCAGACTCAACGCTTTCTTTTTGCTTTTTTGTTTTGTTTCTTTTTCTGCTACCTTTTTTCCTTACTTCTCCAAAGCATATGCTTTCAATCTCTGCAGTTTATATTTAATAAATCAGTGCTGACAGAGACTTATTCTTTGCAGTTTATCTCCCATTGACCTGTTTAAAAAATAAATAAATAAAGAGAGAGAGAGAGAGAGAGAGAGAGAGAGAAAGGGAGAGAGA
This sequence comes from Odontophorus gujanensis, assembly GCA_013399175.1. NCBI lineage: Eukaryota > Metazoa > Chordata > Aves > Galliformes > Odontophoridae > Odontophorus > Odontophorus gujanensis. The sequence continues at coordinate 209,162 of VXAB01000200.1, forward strand.
GAAGAAAGACATATACGTATTCACTGGGAAGATGGAAGAAAGAGAGAGTGGGGAAAAANATATACGGATTTACTGGTAAGATGGAAGAAAGAGAGAGTGGGGGAAAAAAAAAAAAGAACAAATAAATACCTCTGAATCATTTTTCCTTTTCCTTTTTTTGTGCTTCGAGGTTCAATCTGGGAGCCAGAGTGCCAAAACACTGTGAAAAAAGTGTCTGTTCCCAGTATCTTCAGTTGGCATCAGAAGGACCAGTTCTAGGAAATCACCCAGGGAAGCTGCTTTTTATACCTCCGCTCTAATTTTAGACACAAGAGGTTTGGATAATGTGAGCATGCATCCACCTTACAAGAGACTGCTGCAAACTGAACCTGTCTGGAGCCTTCCAGAGGTCATGCTTACCTCCAAAAAGAACTGGATTTCAAATTAAGAGCTTTGTAAATATTGGTCATTCCTCATTTCCCCAGTAAAGGCATCTGTGACAGAATCAAGGCCCAAATTGTCAGTTATGGGAAAGAGATTTTAGAAATTATAAGAAATAGTGGATATAAGCAGAATCAAAAGACAAGGACATCTTACTTTCTGTTTCTTCCAGCGTTAGGAACTGAATCTGATGTGTTTCAGTGATCCGATTGCTCCAAATGGTACTTAAGAAATACAACCAATGAAAATAGCCGCATTTTATGAATCAGTCTCCACATCTGTAATTATGAAAGACTTTGTTATCTTGATCCCCCATTGTAGCTCCCCCATAGCCAGAGATCTTCGTCATGATCCTGGCTGGCCTCCCAGCACCACCTACTTTCATCTGAGCTGGATGCCACAAGATCCCACCCAAAGGAGTCCAGGCTCCCTTGGAACAATGAGCAATTCTTGGGAGACGCCACTGGAACGCTGTTGCTGTGGTACAGGAAGGCTGATAACATCTCTTGAGCCACAGCGGCCCTTTGTGTCAGCAGACACAAGTGGGATGTTCCTTCTTAAGCCTTCCAGAGCCAAAGGAAGTGGGCCTTGAAACACAATGCTCATTGAAATTGGCTTTCATCTGGAGGCTTTTGCAGCGTAAGCGCCACGCAGTGATGTGCTTTCCATCTGCAACCTAGTCCTCCTGATGCATTTCCTCTGTTTGTTCCAGAGGGATGGATGGCAGCACCTGAATGTAGACACACATTGTACTAGCTGGTGGGCATTATTCTGGACATCGGAAATCAGTAGTCCTGAGCAATAGCATTATCCTCAGCAGCCTCTGATGGAAGAGGATAACATTTCAAGCTGTCTCCTTCTTCTTCCCTGTCCACATGAATAGTATGCTCATTATATAAGGGTTTGAAAACATTTCACATGCTATGTGCTTTGTTGTTCAGAGTTTCTCTCCATGAGGAAAGGCTACATACAATGCTATAAAGTTAAGGCTCTAGAGAGCATTACAGTAAATGGGGGTAAACTACAACTACTGTTTGTTACACAACATTGCTGCACTGTGCTAGTTGAAGATTGGATTATACAAGAAGTAGAGTTGAAAAGGACATTGTCACTAAGAAATAGTCACTTCAGCCATGCACTAAGACACTGTGAAAGCAAACCACAGAGCCCAACAGCAATTTTCTTGTTATACGGAACTGAATAGGGTTTCTGCTTCTGGCTGTGTTTTGTGCAGGACTCCTGGTAGTTTGTAAAGTCTTGTAATTAATCAGAAGGAAGGCTTGTTGCAAGTCAGTGGATATCAGATGAGACTGTCATGTAGGCAAGTGTGGAATTGAGTGTGGTAGCATAAGGATAAAACTTAATAATTCCTAAAGAGTAAATGTTCTCATCAATCCCTAAAAATAACTTACCTTTCCTACTATAAGAAATTATAGAAAAAGATAGACATGTCTTTACTTGTTTGGCATCTCCATACCAGAAATATTCCATGAAGGCTCAAACTGTAATGAGATGAGATTTGTAGGAAAAAACTGCAAGTAACCAGTTTTCGCAAACTAATTACTGAGCGTTAGGCCTGATCCCAGCTAATGGATCACAAGTATGTTTTGGTCTCTGGGAATAGCTCCACTACTTAATCACCCTGAGAAATTTGTAGGGAGGGAGGAAAATGCCAGGCAAAAAATTCATTGAGTTTATGTGGAGATGAGTGATGTGTTTCACTGGAGGAGGAAATTATTACAAAATAAATTAATTACAAAACAAACAAACAAACAAACAAAAAACACAACAAAATAGCATAATCTCCTCAAAATCCAAAAGGGCAGCAAAATCTAATCTGGAATATTCCCTCAGGCACCCTGAAAAGAGATCCTTATTCCAATCTGGCTCTCAAGTGTGAGTTGCATCCAGGTAAAAGAGAGAACAGTGCTATTTTTTCATCACTTCTCCATCCAGATCAGAAACTGTGAGGCTGGACCGGGAGCAGGGGACTCAGCAAGCAGGGCAGGTGAGGGAGGCACATAGGAGGAGGCCAGTTCGCCTGCCCCAAGATAATGTTGGAGGAGAATCACTGGAATCAGAACTTTGGGCAAGGGCAGACTGAAAGGCAAATCACAACAAAGAATGTCACAAGAAAAAACACATATGTAAAAGAGGAAATGAAATACTATTTAATGATCTGCAACTTTTTGTTCTCCTTACTGAAAAAGGTCAGAGAGTGCAAAGGGCAGCAGGATACACATTATAGTAATCAGAAAAGTATTGATTTATTAAAACATTAATTAACTGTAGCAACTAATTTCAATAACTAAGGACTTGATGATCTCTTGAGGTCCCTTCCAACTCGAGATCCTGTGATTCTGTAATTACAGTGGTGTTGAAAGATTTCAGTGAGGTTAGGTCTGCACTATTTTTAATGCTGTACATGCATATAATGCTTGTTTAAGGACATAGGCTATAGAAAATCCTACCCTAAGAGCACCTTTAAAGCTTCAGCACAGCGATCATCTTAAGTGCTCAAGTGTTTGTTGAACTAACAAACATGATGGTTGCTACCAGGTAGACATACGTATGCTATCATTTGTACTGTGACATCTATTCAGCTTAATGTTTGTCCATGGTTGACACCCAGGTAGCTTCAGGAACAATAGTGACTCACACAGGGAGGTTCAGGGTGAATTAATGGACCTTTTCTGGGACAGGATGAATTTCCGTCATCATCTATGTTGACAGAAGAGTGATCCTGTCTGCAGCTGAGGCTATTCCCCTATCTTTTAGTTAATTAAAGACAGGTAAAATAAATTTCAGCTTCATAGTCTTTCACCTCAAAAGCGGTCGTACTAGAGATGGCATTAATGCAGCTATGAATGGAATGGAATATAATATAAAATAAATCTATGGTTTGCCAAACTTCTTAGATGAAGACATTTCATTACAAATTATTTGCTCCTGAAATTTGTGTTTAGACTAGATATTAGGAAAAAATTCTTTACTGTGAACGTGGTGAGACACTGAAACAGGATGTCCAGCAAGGTTGTGGATGCATTCAAGCAATCAAGAGGTATTCAAGGCCAGGTTGGATGGGGCTGTGAGCAACCTGGTCTAGAGGGAGGTGTTCCTGCCTATAGCAGGGGGTTTGGAACTAGCTGATCTTCAAGATCCCTTCCAGCCCAATCCATTCATTATTTCATTCTATGATTGTATGTATTGTTCCCATACTACAGAAATAAAGGGAGCTAACTGGAAAAAAACACATGGTAAAATGTCTATTAGTGTGACTATGTCTTTTCAAACCAGTATGTACCTCTAATTTAAGCACTGATTAGAAAGCAATTGTGTCATTTCCAGAGATTCCTAATATTTTTTGGTGTTTCCTGACTCTACAGAGCCTTGCTGTATTTTTCATTATTTTCAACACATGTTTGTAGAGACATTTGCCTGAATCCCAACTCCATTATTCTAAAAGTTCATGCCTGAAAGGTTTACACTGGCACAGTTTCAGTGTATCTGAAACTGAGGGAGGTCAGCAGAATAAGATGAAATATCCTGCCAGTGATTTAAGGAAAGAATATGGGGGTATATAACATCAGTTATCACATTTATTTATGTAGTTCCAGCTGTAGCCATCTTCCTACAAGCTTGCGAGGATGCAACAGCTGCTTCTACTAGCTTTCACTTAACACAATTCTTTAAATCATGTTGGAAATTTAATCATTTAACAATCACATATGAAAGCAGCTTATTAACCAAAAACCTAAACTGTCAAATAGAGTACCAAATGAATAAACATGATATCACAACTTCTGATACTGTCTGTATTTCTCTTCTTCTACAGGGAACTGCCTACAGCTTTAATCACACATACTCAGATGTCATGGTTTTATGATTTTTGNGTCTTTCTTTTCCTTTAGCTTATATCAGTCTGAGTCACTTTATGTAAAATTCAGTGACTAAGGACCACATTTCATTGACATGGATCTCAACTGACTACCAAACTGTTGTATCTGCAGTAGATGGCAACAGCATTAGAGACTGTCAGGTAGCAGAAGGTCTGTAAAGCACTGCCATGGGACAGATCAGTCGCAGCATCTCTCAGTCAACCTGGACTGGGAAGCAGTGAGTAAGCAGTGTCATACCAAATGGGGATGTCACTAGTTGAAGTGTGAAGTGTGTCAGCATGACTACAGATTATATATTATAAACTTAATGCAGCGTAAGTCCCTAACTCTCTCCACAGATACGTAAATCCAACATTAAATTCCGAAAAACATTAGCTTTGCATGTCAGATTTTGCATGACAGTTGCATTTCTCTTTAGAGTACAAGCCCCAGCAGCTGGGTGGTGTTGCTGAGCAGGGGAAGCAGACATGGAGAAGGCTTGTTCTCCTCTGCAGCATATCAGGCTCTGCAGCTTTGTAGTCCCCATGTTTGCCACACTGGAAGAAAGTAGTAGAGGGAATTCCAACCATTTCAGTCTCCTCTCCTTTCTGTCCTTCTACATTTTTCCCTGCTCAGTGCTCTCTTTTCTTTTTAAAGAGCAGTTTTCCTGCCTGATTCAGTAAGTTTTACAGACACTTCCCCAGTGTTCTCTTCTCAGCTGACCGCTGTGTTTGTGCTTGTCTTTTTGTCTCCATGTGTTCCAATTGCATTGCTTTAACAAAACTGATGGTGTGCAATTAAGCCTATAATTTTTGTTATGCTCCATGAGACTGTTTTTGTGTTTCCTTGTGCTCCCTGCATTCATACCCCTGAGTCAGAAGCTTTTCATCATAGTATGATTTTGTTAAGGAACTCATCCTCGGATTGACAGACAATGTATTCTATCCAGCATTAAATTAGCATCTAACTCATCAGTAAAACCTGACTGCTACAACAAAATGTTGGAGGGGAAATCAGCATTAGAAGTACCGAGTACAAACAACTCTGCTGTAAGTGGAGGTACCTGTGAATAAACCCATAGAGTCAACAGGGAACTGCAGTCGAGAGCCGAAGCTGTTTAGCAGTGAACCTCCACCCAGAAATGACCCTGTGCCCTTGAGCCCTGCGTCCCCTGGGAGCTGCAGTGGCAGGAACAGAACGGCCCCTCCGGCTCAGTGCCTGCTTGCTCCCGTGACGCACGGGCGAGGGGATGAAACACTGAGAGTCCGAAGAGGCCTCAGGAGCTTTGCTTTTCATACGAAAAAAAAGGACAGAAATAAATAGAGGCAGGGGTTTGGAGTCTCTAATCAGTAGTGATTGCTTCCTGTGCAGAAGTCAGCTGTTTCCATACAATAGCCAAGCTGTTCAGTCTCTAGGCGCCATCCCAAGGTCATCACTTTTCTATTGCTGTTACCCACCCCCATGGAAAATTCCTGTGCTCTTTTATGTATATAAGGGGTTTTTTAACCTTGGAAAACTCACGCCTGCCTCCTGCGGTTGTGGGAGTGTTCAGCACTAGGTACTGATCTGAACTTGGCTTCTCAGGGCTTGGCAAGTTTTTTTCCTTCTCTCCACAGCAGCAGCCCCTGATGTGTCTCTTATCTCAACAACTTTTTAAAGTTTTTAAGCCCAATACTTATCTGCACTGTGTTATGGAGAGGATGAAAGCCAAGTTCAATTCTGACACTTTTTCCTACTTGCTCTTCTAGGAACTCACAGGACATTGCCCTCTGAGACAGTAAGAAATGAGGCCATGCCAGTTCCTAGATATCGTTCCTTTATGAAATATTTATTTACACACACACAAACATTGCACTGTTAAACTTACCTAGTAGAAAGGCTATGCAAGGAATTGTTTTCTCCTAAAATGTTCTTGAACTATCACTGTATTGGTTTATATTTAGATCTGCTAAGCAAAATTCCTAAATCTTCAGAATTCAGATTACCTGCCAAAAAATGGCCAAATACTCATTCTGGGCAGCTTCTCTGCTTTTCCTTTATTCTTCCAAATCTCTTTCAGAGTGCTAGACCTGACCCTGTGCAGTACTAAATAACTTCTAAAAACCCATGTTCTTTTTCTGTTGCTGCTGACATTGGTTGGGCAAGGAAGTTTATCTCCCTGCAGGTGCGATGGCCTATAGCTTCCAGCAGCTTTTAATGAATTCCATGTGGATCTTTGTAGGCTGACATAGTTTACTCAGCAGAACTGAAATACATATATATGTATATGTATACATATAATAAAAAAAGAAAAGATGAATTTCAGGAAAGATCTATCTGTTGCCATGGTGTTAGGAATGCAAGATGGGAACAGTTTATAACATACCAACATTAGGACCCCAGCATGTGAAATTGGTCCCCTCAGTATGTTTGTTGTCAGGATGATCACTGTCTCACAGCTTTACCTCTCATGTCACTTACTGTTAATGAAACAGTCATGCTTCTCAGCCTGTGGCTTAAGCAAAATTCAGGACAGCTCAGCATTTTAATATGTAACCATACAGGGAGGTCAAAATAATGAAAACTGCAATTCTTACTGAATTATCTTTTTTCTTCTTTTGTCCCAAAGGTTGATTCCTTCTGATTCTGATGCAAGCAAGGCTGAGCCACAGCAGTGTCCTGCTCTGTGCCCAGATTTGGGTACTGGGGGCACTTGCCTGAGTATACAAAAACTTTTGAACCTAGAAGATACCATTAGTTGTAACTTTCCCTTTCATTTCTGTTTGGGTGATTTTTTGGTAGTTTTTTGAGTTCATTCAGGGACACAGAAATCTGCTGTTCATCTGCCAGCTGAGTTCATGCTTATCTGTGCCTCTCAGATTCCTCCTAAGAAAGGTATGACAAAACTGGCTCACTGTTCTGCTGGGAATAATCTCTATTAAAACACTTCTCTTTGAAGGCTTCTTGCAAGTTCCCTGGGCTCTGTTTCTTTCTTGTGCAGTACGTTATTTCACTGTAATAGTTTCTTTGAGGCTATTTCTAGCTGCTGAGTTGATTGTCATACTACCATTAAGCAATGTACCACAAAAACCCTCTCAGGTGGCTGTGTCATTTGAAAATCCTAAGTGAATAACTGCTTAATATGAAATCAGGGTACTATATAAAGGGCAGATAGTAATTTATTTATTAATTACTCTCTATGAATAGATTTTTTTAACTTTTATAATCTAATACATATGTTGATTTGATTGTGAATCAGTACTTTGACATGTTAGTACAGCTTTCCATTGACTGGTAGAAACCTAAGCACAAAAAGCCCATAGAATTTTGCATATGTAGTTAGTATATTGCCTTTTTACTCTTTCCCTGATGGCTATCACTGCAGCAATATGTCAAGCAGCAATGGGATTGTGACATTATGTTGACATGTTGACATCTTATTCTACCACAAAGAACCCTAAGATAAGTCCCCATTTTCAGATTTATACTAAAATGTTAACTACAGAGACCTTTACCTTTTCAAGGATTATTTTTCATCTCTAATATTTACTGTCACAGTAAGACATCCTTGCACTTTCTTCTGAATATGGTATTCTGTGTCATCACTGAATAGCTGCACTAGTATAGGTTGCTTGCTGCTGTTTTCCAGAAACTGCTAAGTCCTCGGTTGCCCACAGTAAGGTATAATACAGTTCTGTCTGCAACCTCTACAGTAATGGCACAGAGCACTACAGTTCTTAAAAATGCAGTCCTAGGGTTTCCGATAGCAATGTCTCAGCACTGCTTCTGGTACTGATTTTTTATGAGAAAAAATAATGAATGTACATACTTAAGTACTTCAGTGCAATAGCATAGTTAAAAAACGTTTCAGAATTGTGTAAGAAATAAAGCAGTACAACAAAAATGCCACTGTGAATTCTTTGTTCTCTTTCACATTTAAACAAAATTGAAAAGAAAATGAAAATGCTAATCCTAATTGGTGCAGTCCTATTCTAATTTGGCTTTTGGCCTGGATGCTTTGCTGTACTACACCAGTATCACTCAGCAGAATGCCACGTGGACTGATCTGTACCTCTTTAATGTCCTTTCCATCCTTCTCTCCCACTCCCTGGCAGAAAAAGGTATGAGATTTATTAAGAACAAACCAGACCAAAGCAACTAGAGTAGAACAACCTTTGCTCCTTGAGATAACAGTATATTAATTCCCAAGAAACAGAGCCAAGATCACGTCCATCCTTTATCACAATGGTTTAACATATATTTTCTTTTAATTTTACTTCTTTATGTTGACTTATTCTAAGACAGTGTGACATTTAAAGCAAATAATGTAGTTAATAATATATAATACTACAGCTCCAAACTTTTATCATCATGCAGGAGCTTTATGCTGTTCACTGAAATGTATGAAGTACTGAAGGAAAGGGGATGAAATGGTACTATTCTTAGATGAAGTAAAAGATTAACATGGGGGCTTCTTTTACTTAGAGACCATTTTTTTTTCTGTTACATATTATTATATGTTATAATAATGTTTCTGAAAAAGACAGACAGAACGACTTCCTCACTTTCAGTCAGATATTTCCCAGATGGGTTAGTAGCTATGTTCTAACCACTGCTTTGAGTTTCCCTTCTCTTCCTGTATCTCATTTATAGCTTTAGATAAGAAGATTCCTTCCTACTATGATTTAATAATTAATTTATTATATTTTTTCCTGTTACTTATATCGTCTTTACCCCAAAAGTTGCTGTTGTGGACATGAATTCCCTTGGAACAATAACTGTGCCACAGCATTTGAAAATTTCTTAACTAGTTAATCATATTCCTGGAGAGTAGGACTAATAACATGAACACTCACTGTTACCATAAAAATGTAAGAAGATTTTTTAAAGGGTATAAATCAGTCTTTAGCTGCAGTCTGTTTTGAATTATCAAAGGAACAGGGAGGGAAAGAAAGGGAGTGGAGAAATGAAATAACCCACGTGAAGTAATAACACAGGAAATGCAAAACATATGTAAGCTAAGTTATCAAAATACACCAACATATTTGCCTTCAAGAAACCCCTTGTAAACATCTCCAGGGAGAGCAGAAAGAGCAACTGCTCACCTGGGGCCAGGGCTCACGGTTCATGTCTGAGCGGAGGCAGCATGCTGTCTCTACTGGTGGAAACTGCCACAGGAGGCAGAGGACCCCCAGGAAGGCCACTGCAGCACTGCGTTTTCCATGAGTGTGATGTTTAGTCGGTGTTCTGCGGCAAGCAGGCGTTTCCCCCTGCTGCAAGACCTACCACGACCTCTTGGCAGGGAGCTGTAAAGTTCGTCTCTGCAAACACACCGATGTTACATGGCAGCTGGCACCTGGTGATTGTGCATAAAAGCTTTGCGTGCATTCTAGCATTTACACATGTGGAGGTACTGAGTGATGGCTAGGGTTCTTGGTGCTGTTAACTGAAGGCCATTATTTTTAATTCTGCAGCTGTTGGGTATTTGTTGAAGAGAGGAACTAGAGCTAGACTTACTGCTGAGCTTGTGCAGCAATTTCTGTGCTGTTGCTCTATTTACCTTGACATTCTAAATAATTATAGCATAAAGGAATATTTTGGGTACTATTTCTCTGCCTTCTAGGAACCCCACAGTATGAGTGAGTTCTTGTGGCCAATTCATACAAATCATGTGCTTTCTTCCTGGGGCTGTGATTTTCTTTGATGCAAAATAAGTTTCTTTTATCACTACTTAAATAAAGAGTATACACAAAATTCGTGGATCAAAGTGATTCATTCACAGGCTGAATGATTTTTGCATGTTGCTACTTTGTATGTGGGAACCATTACACAAGGGGAGACACTGTGAATAGACTTAGTGTTTACATAGTACCAAAGTATAAGGTTGCTCCTTGTCACCAAAACAGCTCTAAACCCTCATGATACACTAACATGTGCGTGGTGGCTGATGACACATCAAGGCTGCCTACATTAGCACAGCAAAGATGCTTTGTTCTCTGATGTCATGAGTTTCAAATCCCAGCTGGGGATTTACTGACTAAGACACAGTGAGCCGCTGTGAGTTCCTCCGAAAAGGAGAAGAGGAATTAAATAGACAGCCTTTCTCTTTTCCGCTTCACTTCAGAAGTACTGCTAAGCATCAGGTGTAATTTCCCTGCTGGTACTGAAATACCACTATCATTGTTGCTTGGCAGGAGCTATGTATACCCATCAGAGGAGAAAAAGCCACCCCACAACAAGGTATAATGCATATTCCTCTGAACTGAGATATTTAGATCACAGATGAAATCTGCATTCACATAAAATTAGAAACTGCAATTCCACTCTAGTTTGGGGCTGGTAATTGCATTTCCATTTAGCAGGACACTAGATCCTCTGAACAAATGCAGAAAGAGGAATTCCAATATTCCTGTTGCATAGCCATTTCTTACATTTCTGCAAGTTCTTGCCTTTTAGTAATTGCACAATATGTATTGCCTGTGGAAGATGTTATAATACACATCTTGTATAGACAAGCAGAAAACCATTCTTCTTCACTGTGAGACATGGGTAGTGCAAGTGTATCACCAGAACCTTTTACATGAGGTTCAACATACTGAGAACTGAAGCAGAGGAGGACATCTGGTTGTCGGTTGTGATTTTTTGGGCTATAATATCAAAGGACATCACAGTGACTGAAGAATTAGTTTCATAGCACTCGTAGAAAGTAGCTACTGTGACTACATTGTTAGAGTTGTGCAACTCAGTTACAGAAAAGTTGCGACTGGTGTGTGGTCACAAAGGAACGAATTAGGAAGAGGAAAGTTGCCTAGTTGGTGAGTTAAGTTCTTCATCTTTTCTTCAGAGTTTAAAAATTCTTTGCAGAACATCTTGGGCACTTCCTATGCATCTATTTATCCCAGAGAAGTGCTTTGAAGCATCATTCCTGTAGGACAGCACATTGGGAAGAGCAGAAATTTAATAATTCCTTATTGATGTTATCAAGAGAAGTCCAAAGGTGTATGACAGGTAAGGTTTGCAGAAACCTAGCATCCCAGGGGGCCACCAAGAAAGTGAACACCAGCTGGGTTCTCCCCTCCCCCAGCAACAATGTGCTCCAGAAGCACTTAACAAAAACAGTGCAAAGGGAAAAGTTGTTCCTGGGGAAGAAAAGAGACTTCAAGCCCCTTGCAGTGTGAGAACATTCAAAATTACATGAAGTGAGATGCAAAAGAATAAACCTCTATCCTGTTTCCTGAGAATTGACAGGTCTGAAAAAAACTCTTAAAATTAAAGGAATGCACAAAAAAAGAATAGGCACTGAAATGTAGAGGAATCAGCAGAGAAGACAGAAATCTCAGTGAACATAAAGACCCAAGTACAGCTTGAGAGAGCTAAGGAAAGTAATGACAGAATAGAATAGAATAGAATAGAATAGAATAGAATAGAATAGAATAGAATAGAATAGAATAGAATAGAATAGAATAGAATAGAATAGAATAGAATAGAATAGAATAGAATAGAATATCTAAAGAGCATAATTGGTCTGGTGAGCTTCAGGTGTCCAAAATGGTCAGTTAGAAAAAGTGAAAAGGGTGAAAGAACACTCCTGCATCCCAAACTCTAAAAGAACCATTGAGAGCCTATGGACCCTGTGTGTGAGGGAAGAAAGAAATACTTTGCTGTGGCACAGAGATTGGAGCACATCAGATGAGGGCATTAAGAAAGTTCAAACCCACTCAAAATCTGTTAGCTTCCTAACTGCCACTTTTGGAGGTATGTGTAACCAGGCTGGATGTACCATCAGGGGTGCTTGGAGAAAAAGTAACTAATGGTTGTGTTTAAAACAGCCCTGACCCTTCCTATTTCACAGGTGTTGACTGCAGAGACATGCACACCCACTCAGGCCTGTTTTGCACTTCAAAACTTTTACCAGCCTGACTCCTGATCAGAGATGAGATTTCTGTTTAACTGGAATAACTGAGGCAGTAAAAGCATTCATGTAGAAGGCACTGTACAAATTTATGTGTATATGACCATATTCGTGGTCATCCAACATACCTTTCTTTTCCATGCAGAGAATCAAAGTATAATTATGTTATGTTTCTGAAGTATATCAGTGAACAGGGTGCAGTGTTATTTTAAGTATAAAAGGCAGCAATTACATTTTCTGGACTTATCTAGATTAGATGTTGTACTGAGGGACATGGTTTAGTGGGAAATACTGGTGATAAGTGGATGATTGAATGGGATGATCTTAGAGGTCTTTTCTAACCTTGGTGGTTCTATGATTTAATCAGCCTACATAGGTAGAAAGTTCTGCCTCACTTTCATTGAAGACAGAGGGTATTAACTGTCTGGACAATGGAAGTAGGCTTAACTTTTCTTGTTAAATCAATCCAAACCTGAACACTTCTGTTGACTGTCCTTCCACTCTGACGACTGTAGGTCACCTCTAGATTCACCCTTTGGCAAACTAAGTCAAAACTAACAATGCAATTATAGCAAATTTCATTAAGTTATACCATAGATTAATAAAGGCTGACTTGGTGTTATTAATGTCGCAATGCCCTTCTCAAAACGTGCCTCCACAAGGCTCACTGTGCATTGCAGGAGCTTTGCAGGGCTCCTTGAAGGCTCACTTGGTGTTGACATGCTGCAAGACAGATCAGTACAGCAGCACCAGACAACACTTTCCCTGGATATCTTCAGGGCAGGAGCAAAATGGTGGCACCTCAAGGACAGATGTGCATGTTGCGTGACTCCTGACAGAGAAAGGGAAGGAGATGAGGGTGCAACCAAGAACTGAGGAGAGGCCTGCTGCTGCCAGTACTAGTGTCTGGAGTGGGAAGTGATGGCATCTGCTCTTTCTAGAAGGCCCCAGCCCTTCTACTCTTTCTTTCCTCCTCATCCCCAAAAGCATACCCTGTCAACATCATTTTCCAGGTCTCCTGCGTTGAGTAGGAGGGCAACAGTACCGTGGCCATTTGCAGACTGCCAACTCCTCTCAGCTGAGGAACAGCAGTGGTGGAAGGTGGCCAACAAGGCACACAGCAGCAGCAGCAGTAGAATTTTTACACCGAATTCTGGAAAAGTATGGGAGGAAGTTAGAAAGTGGTAGGGAAGCTACCCTAAAGCAAAGGGATCTCATCCATCACTGACCTCCTTGGAGCATGAAAGAGCATGCACACATGTGAGGTGCAGTGGGCTTCAGGGGCTCTTTAGGTCTATTGTTCTATACACCATGATGTGTCAGCTGTGGATCTGGTCTAGGCTGACTCACTGTAGTTCAGCAGGTGGTGTGAATTACACTGTCCTGTACTTAAGCTGTCTGAGGCTTCACAGACATTGAAAAAGGTTCTTTTCTCTGCTCTCAGCGGGTTCCAGCTCATCTTCAGGTGAAGAGGATGTTTGAATGGGATTTGGTTACTAAATGTGGAATTAAGCTGGTGCTTAATTGAAACCAGCTATGTCATTCTGAACAAAAAAAAAATAAAAAAAAATAGAAGGGAGAGAATCAGTCCCAGCTTGCACTGGGTCCTGGAAAATGTATTTGTGCCTTTTTCTGCTTCGTGAATTATTCTGCAAGCTCAGCAGAATCAATTATCCACTGCATTTACTCTTGCCATCACAGGCCTTCTATAGTTTTTCCTCTTCAGATCTTCCACTTGCAATGGAGACCGCACACTGGGAGCAGATTTTAAGAGACAACCAACATGTGGTCCTATGCATAGCACTGTCCTCCTCTGACAGGCTTGCATTAAATGGTTACAGACCAAGATGCACATGCTCTCTGCATGAGAAGGACATTTGGAGGGGAGAGGTCTCTGCCCAATTCTGAAGATGAATGCTGATGGGATCTTCGCTCTATTTGTGCCTCCTACTTTGTCCTAATGGTTTGGTGGGGAGAAAGCACCAGTGCCAGAATGAAAAATATGTTCACATCTCCTTAATCCATTCCCAGCTAAATCCCCATCATTATCCACAGCCAGCACTATATATAATTAAAGGGTTTATTTTTATGTTACAAAATCTCTCCATAATTATGGAGTGCTTGTGAAGTGCAAAATTTCTGTGTGTCTGTGAAGAATTGAGAAACCAGACATTTTCTCCATTTCCTACATCTTCCTTTTTACCCACACACCACAGTTTTCCTCCCCTTTGTCATAGAACCATCTTCATTAAGGTAAAATAAATTAATAAATAAGCAAAGATGAAACTTATTGAGAAAACACCCTCACAGAGAAGAAGCAATGTGTCTGACAAGACAGCACAGTGCTGAAGCTCTGTGGCATCTTTCTCTTCTGAAAGACTGAGTTATTTTGAAATAGAAAGTAATGACATGAAAATGATTTCAGAGACACAGGAGAACTTTACAAAGATCCCCTATTTTGCTGTCAAACAGTTACACAATTGTTAATTAGAACTCCTTTGTATCATTAAGACAGAGAGACAGGAGTGATTCAAATTTTGGGAAATTAGTAGAGTCCTCCTGTTTCTCTCTTCTGCTCATTCATGTCCCCCTTCTCTAAGGGACATTGCCAGGAGATGAGTTCATCCTACCAAACAGCAAGACTGACAAAACACTGATCAAACTTAGAAATGGAAGGGCCATCACACACAAATGTCAATAGTTGCCTTGGAACTTACAGGATCCTGAGAAACAAAAAGAAACTTGAGTGGTAGTATTTTGCATAGTTAATACCGGTGATGTTTGATTTAAATTTGCCCAACATGCTTCATAAAGTTCTCCATTAGGATTACTAGAAAGTGATTATTTTATCCCATCTACTTTCAAAACGTTTAAGATGAGACATTTGTGTTAGTAGTAAAATTGAGAAATAGGAGTTACAGTCAATAAGAGATAGCGACGTTTGATTTTATAATAATGACCTAACTTAACATCTTGTATCAGAAAGTGTAAAAAAATAGAAAAATAAAGATATGCCCATAACTATAATTTGATCTTTACAGATATCAGTCCTATTTTATTATGCTGTCTTACATGTGCTCACTTTCTCTGTAGACTTAACAATGAACTGCAAAGTTATTATGAAAACTGCACACCACTGATTTGTTTGCTACTGTCAGTTCTGACAGGAGTTGTTGGCACATGAATCACTTGTAATTTTCTATTGAAATGTCATTACCCCTTCAGCCTGTGTGATTCCCACGTCTTGATTCACAGAGAATTCATTTTCCTAGTGAGAAGCATGCAAAATTGTCATACCTGAGAAGTAAATTTCTTTCTCTACAAAACCTTTTCTAAAAGTGTAATTTCAAGTTGCCCTAGTAAAGTGTCAAGTGTTTCTTATCTACCAGCAATGGTATTTTTCTTATCAATTTATGCAGTTATTGGGACAATTCAGAACTAGCATGCCTCTATGTGATCTAGTAAAATGACAATTATTATTATTTATTAGTATTGTGACTATAACGTGAAGGCTTCCTGTAATTGAGGTTACCACTTTCAACAGTTTAATCACTTGAAACTCTTTTGACATGAAATAATTACCTAGTTAACTGGAAAGGGATGTAAGTATTTCATATTCTTCTTCAACAAAATACAATATAAATTGTCCCTCACTTTAGATTTGCTTTTTTTACTTTTATTTTTTGTGGGGAGAGTAAGACAGTGGTAAAAGTGCTTCCAAAAAATCATCTACTTCTTCAAACAGCCTCTCCATAGGAAACCTGAATTGAACACTTTTCCAGCAATGGATCACATTTCCAACCCAAAGAGCACTGTTTTGGGAACATTCCTCTGCTGTTTCTGATGCACATACTTAAGATGCAGCAAACGTCACTGAAGTCACCACAGCAAACATTTATAATGCAACTATTTCCTGTGCTCTTGTTGTTTCTGTGACACAGCTGTAATTTCAAACAGAAGAGTTTCCCAGGCCCTCATCATTGCCTTAACAGAAAAACAAGATGAACTATGAAACTGCTGGTTGTTCTTTTGCCAGAATTCTCCCTATTTTTCAAGCTTTTTGAAAATGTCTGTTCATATGCTTTAAGAAGGTTAAGTAAATGAATCAATTGCTGACAAAATAAATTTCTATAGATGTGCTTCTAATGATGTGGTTTTAATGCAAGGGTACACTTGTGCGACACACAATGCTCATTTTATGCAATGTTCTTACATCATAGGTTAAAAGATGTGTGGAGAACAGTGACATTTACCTAGCCATAGGTTAGAAATACTGTACATTATCTAGGATCATTAAATAACGTAATTGTGAAAGCTAATCTTTCAGTTTGGATAGGAAACAGTTGTGTAGGTGCATGTGTTTTGCCCCTTTATCTTGCCATTTTGCTGATGTTGTTTTCTTTCATGCATGCTCTATGTAGACGACTTTTGCTTGGCTCTGTGAATCACTGTTTGCCTGGACCTGAATACAAAGTGAATGGAAAAAATTACCAGTATAGAAAGAAGTACTCACTTTAGCATTAACCAGAATCACAAGATGTAGGATATCAGAGAACGAAGCTTTTCAGACCTCCTCACTAGTTAAAAAGAACTCACTTTCCATAGAAAAGCCTGATTTACTAGTTCAACCAAACATGTTTTCCATTCTTTCTCCACTATATGTGTATTTAAGTGAATTGACTATTTAACTAAATTGACTATTGAACAGAACATGTTAAAAAAAGAAAGAAAAAAAAATACCCTAAACCAATAATTAAAAAATATCTACAACACAACAGAAGGCCAACAGAGACTTGAATTTTTCTTGCATCTGAAATGAATTCCCTCTGGCCAGCTGAGCACATCTATCCAGTTAGGGAGCAAGAAAA
Source organism: Odontophorus gujanensis (assembly GCA_013399175.1). Lineage (NCBI taxonomy): Eukaryota > Metazoa > Chordata > Aves > Galliformes > Odontophoridae > Odontophorus > Odontophorus gujanensis. Next base: position 226,219 of record VXAB01000200.1, read on the forward strand.
ACACCACGTGTCTTATCTAACCAAGCAAGAATAAAGAACACTGCTCACCAGCAAAGGATGTATAATGAATGCAATTAATCTATTCATTATGATTTGTTATGATTCTAACAGCACCTGGAGGCATTAATCAGGACAGGCCTAATATGATATGCAAACTCTGAGCAAAAGGCATCTTCTTGGAAGAGGTTACAGCCCAGAAGAGAAGAGAAATAAACCAAGGTAGAGGACTACACACAAATGCAATGCTATAACTGCAAGTCTCTTGTAATTGGCTCCAAGTGATGGAGGACAAGTGCGAGGAAGTGTTTTAGTGTAGGTCTTTCTCACAGGATGTCCCAGGATCCTGCAACTAAAGCTGCAAAGAGCTCCGTTCCTGGAACACTACAACACTACACTGGTTGACAATTCAGTCTTAAAGACCGAATTTTGTTAATTGTGCTAAATAACGAACCATGTTAAATCCTTTTTTCTATACATTTATATAGAAGCGTATTTCTTCTCTTTGTTATAGCACTGAGTGTTCATTTTTGTTCTGTTTATGAACACTGTGGCAACAAATTTATGTTAGAGCTATAAACGAACAATATTAATGCTTTCTATTTCTAATACTGAACTTTTTTTTGCATAGATGTCAGCAAGCAAACTCATCCACAAACACCTTACTTATTTAGTACTTCTCTACTACTACATATATTTGTCTTAATTCAGTAGAAAGAACTTCTTTGTATATATATAAGACATAAGCATCACTTTTACTTGATAGCTAAATTATACTTAAGACATCTCTTGATCTTAAATAAATAAATAAGTTAAGTTTTGTTTCTTTGATTGGCTACTTTATTTTACCCCACATTTTTGTTTCTGTGATTATTCTTATCCTGAGAGACTTTTTGAAAAGGGAGTTGCTTTGTGTATTCTGCCTCTAAGTATCCTCAGGCTAACAACCATTAAGATAAAATAGAATAAAGCTCCTAAATAGTCTCAGTACCATAAAGGAGACCTGTACAACACAGACAGAAAGGTGTTCGTTCTCAGTGGAAAATATTTACGTATAAGGAACTAAAGTACATTAAATAATGGTGCTGCATCTCCAAGACCATTAGTTTGTTACCTAAAATTGTTGCTCCAGCCCAAGCTATCTCAAGGAAGATATGTAAGTCAACTCCTTTGCTGAAGGACTGATCTTCTGAAACAAACTCTGTAAAATGAATCTTCATTGACCCCTCATTGCTGCATGAAAGAGGAAGAAAGGTTAATCTGTCTATGATGCACCTTGAAAGGGGAGCCGATGTGCTGAGCTGGCCAGTTAGATCTTGTCTGTGGAGATCTGGGCTGCCAGTTCAAAAAAGACAGGGATCTCCTAGGAGTCCAGCAGGGGGCCAGAAAGTTGATAAAGGCCTTGGAGTTTCTCCTGTGTGAGGAAAGGTTGATTAAGATGGGTCTGTTCAGACTTGGGAGAAGAAGACTGAAGGGGGATCTGATTAATGTTTATGAATATCTGAAGGGAGGTGGGAGGCAAATGGATGAGGCCAGGTTCTTCTCAGTGGTGTGTAGAAATAGGATGAGGAGTAATGGCCTAAAACTTGAACATAGGAAGTTCCATATAAACATGCAGAAGACCTTCTTTACAGCAGGGTTGACAGAGCACTGGAACAGGTTACCCAGAGAGGTTGAGGAGTCTCCTTCTATGGAGATATTCAAGACCTGTCTGGATGCCTACCTGTGCAACCTACTATAGGGTACTTGCTTCAGCAGGGGGGTTGCACTCAGTGATCTCTTGAGATCTCTCACAACTCCTGCAATTCTATGATTCTAAGATTCTATGAGATTTGTACTGGAGTAAGGTCAAGACACTAGACTGCAAGTATTGTGAGATTTACAAAGTCATGCTTACTGAGGGAATAAACAAATCTGAGTGATATTGCCACTTAGAAAGGACCACAAAATATCAGCTTAAATTGACATTTTCCTAAAGAGACAAGTCAGGATACAGGCTAGACCTGTTGTGGGCTAAATTGAGGCAAAAAAGAACGTTCAGACTATTTGACATGACTTGGTCTTGTAATTCCTTTGGTTGAGAGGTGAGATAAAAAGCAGCTGACATACTAGCAGAAATATGAAACGAAGAACAACTGAAAGACTTACGTGAAAGTACAGAGATGGGTATAACTAAACACCTCAGGCAGAAGGCAGGGAGATTAATTTCCCCCAGTAAATATATATATATGCATATATATGTGTGTGTGTGTGCTGTTCAGCACCAATTAAATAGCAAAAAATGTTATTTATTCTTTAGAAAAAGAAAATGAATAAAAAAAGCATGAAATAAATTATTGGCAGAGACTTCTCTTCATCTCCCTACACCATGAGAATGAGACAACTTCATGTTGTCTTTTCTTCAGAGAGCTTCAAGTATCATTCACTTCTTCTTGAGGGCATCCTAATTCCTCATCAGAGAAACTGGGTTAATTGGAAATGAGTTCTCTGATGGAGTACCCAAAGTGTGGATCCTGGGAAACATGACACCCATGTTCCTCTACATATTTAGGTGCAAGTGGGGCATGTATGAGTGGCTGGGGACCATGGTGGTCTGTAAAGGATATTTGTCTTTCGATATATTTACTATTTGGAGAGAAGGATGTTAAGGGGTACTGTATCAAAGGCCTTACTGAGTCCAGGCATATGATATATGACTTCAGTTGTTCTTCTCTTGTCCACTGATGCAATTATATCACCATAAAAAGCCACTAGATTGATCAGGTAGTATCTACCCTTGGTGAAGCCATGCTGGTTATCCCATATCACCTCCCTCTCTTCCATGTTCATTTGCCTTATCTTCCAGAAGGATCTTCAGCTGGATTGTCCCCATCACAGTTTTCAAAAACCTTTGAAGGGAAGCTTATCTTTCTCCTTTCGCATTCCATTTCATGGGATTTTTTAAAGGCAGTGACACACTGAGGATCAGAACTATTGGTTGCAGTGATGCGGTTATACCTAGCATAATTTATCACTGGGCTATGGATTGCCACAAGGATGGCAAGACAGATGTACAGTTTTTCACAAAACAGGGCTCTGATTTCAAATAAAACAGTGAATAAGAGCAGTGAGTAACAGACAGCAGAACTAATGAAGTGAAGGAAGACTGGAAGGCCAGTGGAAGGTTAACATGATAATTAAATATTTTAAGGTTATGTGGTGACAGAGCCCCAAATGTCAGCACACATTTTGAAGCATGATGAGATTCCTTATAATTTCAGATTTCAGAGATCAAATGTCTGCCTGTGTCAGTAAACTGAAGAGAGAAAGGATGGATGATACACCAGAGGAATAGAAAAACTAGGCAATGAAATGGGTCATTTGGAACAATTCAGGGGAGAGTGACAGGAGAAAACAGAGGGAAGGAGGAAACAAAACTATAGGAGAGAGAACATGGGAAAAGGAGGAACTGTCAGGGCACACAACCAGAGAAGTATGATAAGAGTAATAGTTTTCACACTTTAAGGACAGTGAACTGACAGAGCTGCTACCATTGATGTAGGACCATTGTAAAACTTGGAGCAAAAGCGTTGCCTATGGACCTATGTAAGCAGTTGCTGACCAGAAGGAGAGACATGCCTCTGTCTTTCCTTTCGAACGTTGCTGCCTGGGAACCACGGTAAAGTAGTACTGTGCTGAAGGAGTCTAGGCTTAAAGATGATCCTAGTGATTATAAACTACATGAGGGAATGTGGCAGACCAAGTTTATCCTGAAGCTCTAGGACTACCAGTGTATCTGCAGGTTCATGTAGGGTGAGCAGAAGGCTGGGCAGAAAGATGGAGAGATTGCATCTACAGAATAATTTATTATACTCTGGGGTTATAAACAAACATGTGAGAGCAAGTACATTCCAAAATGAAGTGTTTTCATCATTCCTGTTAGAAATAATGATTAAAATAATTCTTTGTGTTTCCAAAAGGAGTGCAAATCTCAGGGAAAAAGAAAGACCTGAAAACATTAGAATATAATGAATTTAGCTTCACATAGACCCTGTGAAGTAGGTACTCTTATCTGCACATTACAGAGGAGGAAACATTGGCACAGAGAGATTGTGATTTGCCCAGGATCAGGCAGGAAGTCAGTGAAAAGTTGAATAGAGAACCAAGCTCATGAATTCCAGCTCTGTGCTTCAGTCACAAGATCAATTTTAGTTTTCTTTGGTTGATAATTTTCCAAATAAGTAAGTTAGGCAAATCAATTTTTATGGATTTGAAATAACCTTTCATTTTTATACTATGTCCCAATCCAATGTATTCAAAATTACAAGGGATCCAAAATCTGACAAATGAACTTCCATGTGTTTTCTGCACATACCAGGAGAAATCATAAGCATCAAATAGTCCGAACAGTCTTTAGATACATCCACTAAAAAGAGTACTGGAACAGAGGTTAAATCCAAAGGTTTTCAAGATGCATTCTGAACTCCAAGCATGTGTTTTTCTTTCATTCTCTTCCCAGACTGATGCGTGTTTAATTACACAAATGAGGCTGCACTGCTTTGCACAGGAGGGACAGGGACTCCCATCACAAAACACATTGTCAATTTGTGCTGGAGTAATTGTGTGGAGGCTGGATAAGATCCAGGATCCTTTCCACCAAAGCAGGACTCAAACACTGCTCATCATAACTAGTGAATACTTTCAGCATTAAGCAGTTTCTCAACGAGTGAAAATAGTCACTATCTTCCTTATTTTGCCCGCAGCCTAATCTGATAATGCCTTTCAGGAAAATCTTACCAGCTCCAATCACACAGGCAAGAAAGAACAGAGAAGATCCATCTTGGTTGTGAAAGCCCTTCAGCATGTGGTTGGGAAGGGCATCCAGCTGCAGATGGGCAGAGCTGCACAGACTGTCATCAGCTCTACTCGGTCCCTGCTGCAGACTCACAGAATGCATTTGAACTGCCCTGGCAGTTTTGTCTGCCTGCAACAAAACATCAGCAAGCCCTTTGCAGCTGCTAGGATCTTGTCTGGTACAGCCCAGTTCCATGCCATGGCAGGTACATATGCAAATCATTTGCACCCAAGTTGGAGATCGTCTACGTACAATGACATTCCATAAAGAGTAAGCTTGGACGTCCAAATGGCATCATAGGTGGAAGTGTAAGGGCTCAAGAACTTCATGTTTCCAAGTTGAAGAGCAGCAGCAACATGTTCTGAGGAAGTAATTTTGGATTTAATGACCAAAATTACCAGTCACAGAATCTGAGTCTTAATGTACTGCTAACTTGGAGCCTCACACAGACCTGAGTCATATTAGAGGTAGAAGAAAGATCACAAAATCACAGAGTTGTAGGGATTGGAAGAGACCTCTAGGGATCATCAAGTCCAACCCCCCTGCCAAAACAGGCTCTCTAGACCAGGTTGTACAGGTAGGAGTCCAGGCAGATCTTGAACATCTCCAGAGAAGGAGACTGCACAATCAATCTGTGCAGCCTGTGCCAGTGTTCCATCACTGCACTGTGAAGAAGTTCCTATGCACAGTTGTGTGGAGCTTCCTATGCATCAGTTAGTGATGTCACAGTGGAGCTGTTTATTTTTCTTTTCTTTTACACTTACCCCAATACATAATTCCATGTAAGTTTTTCTGCCTTTAAAGTTCTTTGCTATTTAAATCCAGTAATATCTAATTCTTATGCTCCTCTACTTGATTTGTCTTGTAGCAACTTCATACTCACACATGGCTGAACAGAACTGCTATCACAGCTTGCTAATAACTAGGCAGAGTAATTTTGTTCATAGCAGTGCATGCTCACCTCAGGGAAAACTTTATTGGTGCTAGTCTTGTTCTGATTGAATACTATTGGTAACCGTTAACTGTACCCCACGTCAGTCAGTTTTATCATCTACTCTTTTTATCTTGTTTGGCAAAAAAACTCCTCTGGTGTTTCTCTGCACTACCAGTGTACTGCTGTGATAGTATCCCTAAAATACAGAGAAATAGTGTGTGCTTCCTTTCCCATATCATCCACAACTTTCACTGAAAATTACTGTCAGGCAGCTGTGGAGAGACTCACAGCCAAGGTCTAGGGCATCTGACCTCTGACTGAGTTATGAATTAACACCGAGGTTAGCAACATTTCTCAAGGAGGAACTGGGCACTAGAGATTTCTCTTTTACAACTGAAATTAAAATCTGGCTCAGCACAGTATGACATTTTTGTTTACACACAACTTGCAAAGAAAACAAAGGAGAGTGGTGAGAAAAAACAAAAGAGGTTTCTGTGAAGAGTCCCACTAACAACTGTAGTCTCCTCACCAGACCCAAGTAGCACCATGGAGTGGACCACGTATGACACCAGCTCTGGAGAGCAGGAGTCCACTTAGCCCCCGGAGGACAAGGGACAAAACAAAGGGACAACACGCAGCACTCAGGGGATGTGTTGGTATCACAAAGATAACATGCAAGGTAGCAGGCAGTGCTACTGCCTCACATGACCTGCTGTAGCCTCAGATCAGCTGATGACATCTCTGGTCAACAGAAGGGCTATCTTTAATCTTTCCTCCTCTGGGATCACACATTAACCATGTGAGCATGGCCCTCAGCATCCCAAGCAGGAAAACACGTCTGCAGCTGTCACTTGCCTAAATTCTTTTTCCTCCAGCAGTGACTGGGATTCCTCATGTGACGTCAGAAAAATTGGTTCATCCCTCCTATAGTCATTTATTCTATCTGTAGCAAGAATATCATTAATTTCTGCTCACATTTCAGTACATTGGATTTGCCTATAACTGCACTCCTCAGAGGACTGGTAGTTTCTAATCTAATCATTGTCTCTAGATACTTTACATTCTCCATATAGACAGACAATAGAGAGCAGAAGAGTATAAAATCCATGAAGAATAGTATGAGGGAAGACAATTTTTCACCTCAGAGAAAAAGTTCCAAACCACAACAGCCTGTGCTAATAACAGCCAAAGTCTGAAACTCCTAAGAAAGTAATATTTTACTCTTCATTTTAGCTATTGGGACTACTTGAATAATTAAATGTCAGCCCATATATAAGTATTTAACTTGGTCCTAGGAGAATGACCAGGACTGTGTGATCCTCTTTGTGAGAGGTCTTTGCAGGGAAGGCAACAGTGATGAATGGTGAGAAGTGTGAGTCCTGAGGTAGAGAGTATCATTTCTCATCTCCATGGCCCAGTCCCCAGCTGGGCTGAAGCCATATTCCATTTTTCACAGTAGATGTGAGGGTCATGGCACTGCCTGTCTTGACAAACAAAGCAGAGCAAGAAAAACTACGCTGAGGATAAGGCCAGCTGTTGTGCACAAGTGTCAGCCCCATTGAGCTGGAGCAAGATCAGGAAAGGCACCTTGTCTGCTTAGCTCTGTGAGGTCCTGTTACCATCCTCCCTGCCCTTTAGGCTCCCTTTGCTCTACGAGGGTCCTGCCACCACACTGCAGCAGACAGGTAAAGGCTGGCTCACTCCAGTTCCCTACATTCAATCTGACAGATTATCTCTATCTCCACTGAGCACAGTGCCAGTGCTGCCAGCAGGTCCTCCTGCACATGTGAGTCACGTCTGAGTTACCAGGAACAGCTGGTCTTCTCCCAGAGTGATGTGCAAATCTCACTGATGCTGCAAGGCAAACCCAGAAGGACAGGTGAGACATCAGTTTGCATGTGTTCCCAGCAAGGTCTCCCCAGTGTTAAAACAACAGTGCCTAGCAACTGCTCGGAGATCACTTTAAATTAGCTGCTCCCCCCCTCCCCCGTTGGCTTTATTTCACTTTTCAGCTCTCAGAAGGAAGTTCTCAACAGTCAAAGCCTGAAGAAGTGCTGAGGGAAGATTAGAGATGGCTGTTGTCAGCTCCAAGGCTTTCTGCTGCTGGATCAAAGTGTTCTAGTCATGCAACATTAATAATGCCCTGCAGGAAGTCACAAGGGAGCACCTTTCTCCAGAATAACACAGGTCAGCCCAAGAGCTTTGTTGATCTCCTTCAAATGGGTTTGTAAAATCATTCTCCAGATTATTCTCCATGAACATTCCCAATGAAATACACTTACACAGGCCACTGACTTCACAAAAGAAAACCTACCCACTTTCTCTATCTGATTATGAATTTGCCAGGATGGGCTGAATGTGGCTTTATGCTTGAAGAAATTCTGACTGATTCTGAATGATTAACCTAGTGAGGCTTTATTTCAAGGTGACTAGTTCAGATGAGATTGCCAGGCCTTGTATTCTGCTCTTTATACAACTCCCCCATCCTTTCCAAATTGATCCTTTAAAGATGGAATTTAAAAATCACTGCAGAAGGAGATCAGGATGGTTAATCTAGGGACATTCGGTCCATGTTTCTTAAGGGAATAAAGATAATACTCTGAGAATGTATCCGGTTTCTTTTTGTATCGGCTCCTGTCTCACAGTCACATTTAAAATGTGTCCTCATTCATATTTCAGTAGTCCTTCAACCAAAGATGCTTGGTATCTTTATAACAAGAAAAAATATAGATAGGGAGAACATCCCTCTACTTGGTCACCAACACAATAAAGAACACCAAAGAATAAAGAATTTGGTAATTGCTGCAGAGGAGCTGAGAGTAAGCTGTTCTTGTGCAAAGTAAGGGTGTTGTAAAACCCTGCGATTTGAACATCTGAGAAAAGTGACTTGAGAAGCAGAAATCTGTAAACAGATTTCTCCTCAGAGGAGACATTTCACACTAAGGTGAGGATGTCAAAAAGCCCATGTGGGATCTATCCTTCACCAAGTCAGTGGTGTTCCAGTTGTACAAACAAACAGTTTGTCTCTCCTCTGCAAAATAAATAACTTTCAGCTTCTCCCTCTGAATTTCTCACTATCAGCACACTCAGAGAAGGCTCCAAATCACCTTCACCCCTCATTCACAACCCTTATTTGACCAAAATTAAAATAAATAAATAAATAAAGTTTTGATGCTTTAGCAATAGATGAGAATTGCTGTCATGATACAGAGCAGAATGGGCCAAGCTCCCTTTTGTACATCTGTGCAAGGGGTCACATCACCAGCAGTTGTGTTACATAACAGCAAAACTGGGTAACACTGGTTTTCCCTTCAGAAGTTGTTGCCTCATTTTCAGCTATCCAAACATGTTGTCAACAGTAGTTCATTACTGGGAAGCAATAAAGATTATAAGCTTGATTTTGAAGATGAGAAAAAATGACAGAGCTCATTTAACCTTCATACGGAGCAGGCCAGAATGTCACTCTGGAGTTGTGACTCTAGTTCTCTCCTTTAGCTAGTAGATTATATTTCTGTTTATAACATGTTGCTCTATTTGTCCCAGCCATGACTTTGGAAGTCAAGCTGCTCTAAGTCACGTACTGCAGGAGTGCTTTCTCTGTGAAGTAATCATATCTAAGAACAACATTTTCAGTACGTTATTTTTTTTTTCGAAACATGAAAAAATATACTAATTATTTTGTCTTATGTATCAAGATAAGAACTATAATTAATCTTCCAACCCTCTTGAGCACTGTCAAGGGGGAAAAGAAGAACTGTACTAGAAAATTCACCTTGTAAACTTCTGATGTAATAGCAGTGAAGTTCACAACATACCTGACCTGATTAATGCTCAGCTCTGAATTTACTCATGATCAGGCTATAAAAATAGCATACTTGATGATTTTATTTGAGCAACTCAAGTCAAGTAGCTTACATCACAGGTTCACTCAGGGAAGTCGTTGCTCAGGCCATGGCATTCAGCATTAACTAGGCTTGTTTTCATTTCTGACGTGATCACAGTTTAGAAGAACCACTCTGGCATCATTTTTTTCTTCTTTTTTTAAATGAAAGTTGTATTTTTGCTTTAATTTGAACTGTCTACAAACAAAAGCAGATTAAAAGATAGGTAGTGTGCTGGGTGCTTCCTTTGGTTACTAAGCATTTACCCCACAACCATTGAAGTAGATACATAACCATGGTGAATCATTTTCAGCCCTATTAAAATGTTAAAACTAGGCTTTTGATGAGGGTTCTTCCTATTTTTTTTTCTTTCAGGAAAGTTCCCTAGATTTTCTCCAGGAAATAATGCACCATAAATCATTTAAGTTGCACAAAGTCTGTCTCTGCAGGAACTCTCACTTCACAAACCTGCAGCTGCTGTGCCCTGGGGCTGATCTTCCCACGAAGATCCAGCATCATCTAGTCCAACACATCACTATGACCAGGCTGCAATTATGTTTCAAGGGGCACATGATCTTCTGCTGGAGGAAGAGGAGTTGGGAGATTTCTCTGTACCTATGCATACATACCTTTATCCCCTCCCCAGCCTCTATGCTGTGTGCATGAGGAGGTTTTCCATAGCTCCACACAGTGCATAAAACGTTGTTAATAGCAATGCTACAGCTGAAAATTACTGCCCTTGCAGAACTTTTAAAAAGCAACTTCCTGCTGCCTGTACACATCTTTTTTGGACCTGCAATTGACTTCTGAGACCAAGAAGGGCTTAAATATACTGATAAATGTCCTTGAGGTCTTCTGTCTTCTCCAGGTAGTTCTACCAATATATTCTGCTGAGAAGATAAAATGGCTGTTTCTGAAATACATGGAACTCATGAACTTTCAGAATTTTCTGAGATGAAAAAAATCAAATGAGGCATTGTATAACACATGATTAAGTTTACCAAGCTGTATAGCACAATTAAGTTTATCAAATTGGAAAATATCAGTGTTTTACTGCCCACTCATTTTGGTTTGTTAGAACATGGAAACACAGCTGGCAGCTGAACCAAGACTCTGGGTAGAGTAAGATCAATTATCAGACAGGGAAAAATGACCCTTTTAGTACTTGTCTTCAGCCACAATGCAATGTTCTGAAGTAATACCAAGACCAGCTGTTAAGTGCTTTATCTTTCTTAAATGTCAGCAATGAGGCTGAGTGTAAGCTGGCACTTTCACCAGCTGGTGAAAGCAAGCTGAGCTTGCATGGACTTGAAAGTATGTGTTTTACTTTAAAAGCTTCACCTGTGAATCAGGTAATCCACTGCTAGGGAATTCAGCAGAGAGTGGTCATTGTTTACAATAAAACATAAAGTAACAAGCAAATCCTAATGTAGATGTGTTGGCTTTGGCCAATAATTTAATAAGGGAGTTTCAGGTAACTATGCAGTTGCCTAGCATGTACCCTCCTAAGCTGTCATGCAGTAAGCTTTGGATTGTGAAATTCCCACTTCTCCTCTTTCCTTGGCTCCAAGACCATAATGAATATATCAGCTGATAGTCTCACACTGGCTTTTCCCCTTCAGACCGGAAAGAACTGTCACCAGGTCATGTATCGTCATGAAAGCAGCAGCTGAATGTGTTCACATGTTGGACTTACTGCTGCTTCCAGTTCTAAAAGACAGCAGAAACAGAGTTGGAACTTCACTCAGTAGAAGGATTTGCTTTCTCAAGCCTATCCTTTTAAAAATACTTAACCATATTGACATTAGGTGTTCACCTAAATTAATTCTTCAATTTGAAATTGTTTTTCTTGAAAACAACAGAATCTGGTTTCCAAACAATGCAGTGGTTCAGAAAATTGAATGCCATGTCATAAGGTCTCTGATTAAAAAGTGCTGACAGTGGTAATTTAAACAAATTTTGTAGCGGGAAGGACAAGGTAGAAAGTAATAGCTAGGACAACGAGTCTGCTTCTTGACCAGTGAGTTACACCTGTAAAACAGCAGGGAGAAGACTGAGAAGGAAATGTATCTGTAGCTATAACTAAGACCTGCATAAGCATGATTGGTCTGTGCTTAAGCACAGATGCCCTCAGATGTTTGCTAGTACCCACAACAGATGCTGAGATTACCTGCAAGGTGGCACAGTACTACAGGTGATAATTCCAGCTTCTGTCATGAGGCTGACATTTTCTACATTGGGAGCCAAACTACAGCAATCTGTTACTCAGGCCATCAGATTCACATGCATCCTGCTGCACATGCAGTGGGAAAATACTCTTTCATATGTGATCTTGGGATCAGGATTAGCAAAATGATCACGAGGTAGAGCAGCAGTTCAGAGCAGTCATCCAAACAGATTTGGCACTCTGAAACAGCTCAGAAAGTTCCTTATAATCCCTATAACTCTGTTCTGGGGGAGATATTGGAGATGGCAGGGGATATTTGCTATGTCATCCCTGTAGGAAACCCTCCTACCTGCAGGTAATCTCCAGAGCTGCTCTTGAAGTTTGCCAGGATAAATACGACCTACCTAACGTGCAGGTAACCCAAAATAGATTTCTTCCAGTGGGCTTTATGTGATTAAATAAACATAGATATCTCAGAGAGATGAGATGTGGCTAGGCAATGACCTCCCCTCAGGAAACAGTGTCTCACTAACTTGATTCTCCTCTACTTCTGTTAGACCTGGTAATGAGGTAGAGCATACAGTCATTTTAACCTTGTTATATGATGCAACCTACCTTTTCGGGGCATATAGCTTGTGCAGAGTGGATACAAATCATCCATTTGGATTTCCATGTGCCTAGGATAGTCTCTCCAGGCAGCACCATAGGCACTGTAGAAAACAGCTCATCAGATCACTTTCTTAAAAAGAAAATAAACCTGTTGCCTATGAGGTGTCCTTTGAAGTGTGGAGCTTGAGCTCTTGGCTAGCATCCCTTTTCTGGCTGACTCACTTTGTGCATAACTGCAGTAGCACATTGCAGTCCCACGGGACCTGCTTATTCCTCCTTGGTAAACTTTCTCCTTTCGACATGGGAAAATAGATTTGCAGTGATAGGAGGACAGGATATTCTACATACTTAACACCATAAGGCTGTATAAATTATTTTTCTCTTTTTTTTTTTTTCTTTCAGGCAAATGCCAAAGAAAAGACTAATGTTAACCCAGGAGTATAAACCATGTCTCTGATGGCTTGTGTATTTTCCTTGTAGTATCTCCAAGTCAAATATTGTTTAAATCCCCATCCTAGCCAAGATATATGGAAGAGACAAGGCTTTAGGAGGCTAGCAGTGAGCTAACCGAGTTAGCTGCAAAATAACTGGCTCACACTGCCAGGGCTGGTGCACACGGGTGAAAGGAGCCGTCAGGAGGCTCAGCTTCTGCCCCCCACCAGTGTTCCTTGGGCCCCCTCCACTATGCCCTGCTGTGTGCAAGCTTCTGCCTTCTACCCACAGGGCCACCTGCTGCCTCATGTTGCTGCCTCTGGCCCAGGGAAGCTCTTGCTGCCCTGCAGTGGGAGGGGAGGGAGGGCTGACCTCAGTGCATGACCGTGAGGCCACACAAGAAAGCAAGGGAGAGGCATCTAATTATGCAGTGTTGCTGGCAGGTGGATTTTGAAAGTAGCAGCAGTGCACTTATGATCGAAGAGGACAAACTGATCTGACCTTTGTAATGACTTATGATGTCTTCGGGACATCATGTATTTGCTGTGCTAGGTTTAAAAATTAGCTTGCCCTGGAATCCATTTCCTGCCATCTCCTGCTCAGGTGGGTAGTCTGAGAGAGGTGACAGTTCATTTTTCTCCTGGCTCTTTTACTCCCTTTGTCTGTGAAAAGTGACTATTCATGTATGAGTTAAGTGACGTTAGCATCATGCTCAAGCAGTATCACAGTGAATCAGAGACCTTTTCAAACCACTTGAATTTTAAGAGGACTGACAGACTGGATTCAATGAAATACAAAAAAAAAAAAAAA